>JXTB01000257.1:525683-567158 GCA_002914805.1 Parasponia andersonii
GCCTTATCTCTTGAGCTCGATGGGGTAACGATGGAATAAGGTTAGTAACGAGCCCCACTGTGGTAAGAGCCGGCAGGAGGAGAGCCCATGGGATATCATTAATTCAGGAAGCCCTGCAGGCACAGTGCTGAACTGGACAGTGGGCACAAGACAGGGAAGGGTTTAAAGGAAATCATTTATAATATAGACAAGCACGATCATACATTTAATTCATATCATTGAGCAACATGTCATCCATTACTTTACTTACTGAGCTGTAGCTCATTATAGTCTTGTGTTGTAGGTAATAATTGAGATGACAACATGAGCTTGTGAGTTGAAGTAGAGGCCCGACCTTGGTGTTATACATATGGATAGTTTGACCACTTGTGGGGCGGGGCATAGTTTGTGTATTTTGGGATGTTTTGCAGTCTCTCAATGAAGTTATTTTTAATTCATTTTTTTAGTACCTATTTAATGTGTTTCATTGTGTAATATATATATATACTGATTATGTATGGAAGTAAAGTCACCTATCCATAGAGTTTCAAAATAAAATAAAAAAAAAGTTTGAATTGGCCCGTATTTTGGAAAAATAATTATAGGATTATCTTCCAAAAGTAACACCTTATAAATAAAAAGTTAATAAATTTCCACTAGTAGTAGGAGGATAAAGAGGGTGTTACAGAAGCTACCATTCCCTAACTTGATTAATGGGATTTTTCAACAATAACATCCTCTGAAGCTTTCGAGTGATTTTCTCTCTGTAGTTTTGCCTACTGTTTCTTATAGGTTGAAGGACAAAGAAGTTGCTGAACCATATGTTACAACAGCTACCAAATCTAAAAAAAAGATAGTTGCTGCCAAAAAGTCCTCACCTATTACAACACCTTTTGTTGTGATGTCTCAAGAGTCTATAGAGTTGGGGAATCTGAAAGCTGATCAGACTAGTAGACTAAGCAACTGGAGGTCATTGAAAAAGTGTAAAAAGAGATTCTTGATAGGTTGATAGCTACCTTTGCTTCTCTATCAACTGTTGCTCCTCATCTTTCCGAATCTTCCTAACCTGATGTACCAACATCTCCACTTGTTGCAACAAGTCCAGAAAAGTAGGCCAGGAAATGATATAATAAAACATAGATTTGATCATTTTGTTTGCTTTGCAAGAATTTATTGCATGGAGCTTTTTTTCTTTTGTTTCTAGAAACTTTTTTTCCCTCGTTTTGATTAATGCTTATTAAGTTATTTTGATACTGTGGCCATCTTTTGACAAAAAAAGGGAGATTATGAGAATTTTTTAGTTTGTTTAGAGATCATGACATTAGATTTTGTTTGGCAATTATGTGATTATTTTCAGGGGAGATTTCTATGATTTATATCACATTCTTTGTATTGTGAGTTTGAGGGAGAGCTATTTGTTTTTGATGATTAAATTTAGCCATTTTTTTTGTAGGATTTTATACTTGAGTTCTTTGTATTCTTTCTTATGTTGATTTTACCAAAAAGATGCCAAATAGGGAGATTGTTAGGTCTAGAAGTTTGACATTTTAACTGACAATATTTTTAGAACTCAAGTCAATAAAAGTGACGGAGATGTTGTTATAACAAGTCTGAAGTTGTTAAAATAAGTGTTGTTTTTTTACAACAAATAAAACTTGCATTTTTCTTTATATGGAAACTTTTTAGAATGTACTTAAATATGCTTTGTTTTCATATTTAATAATTTTGGTGCTAATGTTGGTGAAATACAAATAGCATTTAGTGTATGGCTGGTTAGGATGTTTTCCTATCAATTTTTAATCAATTCCTTTAATATTTACCATATATATTGTTAATCATTTCCTCATTTAACGAATTTGGACAGGTTTCTGAAGCGAATTTACTAGGATTTTCATTCTTAATTATTGCTAGATATTTGCTCATCAATTAATTAATTTCTATTAGTTAATTGATTTGATTTGATTTGATGAGTTGTTGTGATCAGATTTTTTGATCTATTGAAATAATTTCGGATATTTAAAGAAAGACTCGTTAATTTTCTTAAATCTTGGTATTTGATTAATATTGATTGAGATATAATTTTTTAAGACAATTATCAAATCTTTGGTAGATTAATTGCAGATTTCTAGTTGGCCAAATCGTATTCAAATTGTATTAAAGGAGTAATCATGAATCTAGACATTTTTCTAGTAATTGTTTAAAAAGTTGTTCTAATAACTTTCTAGTAGATTACAACATTTATAGAAAGATTTTGATTTTGGTATTAATTCTTTTCTTATTTGATTTCAGTCAATTTACACTACCTTGGATGACAAAGGGGGCTGAAATTCACTTATAAAGGCTTACTACGCCAAGGAATTTCGTATGTACTTCATTGAGAAAAATATACTTAGAGAGAGCTTTTATTTATAAGGCATATAATATGTGAGACTTAGAGAGCAAAGCATAAGGGTTTTTTAGGTACTTAGTTTGAGTATATCTTATTTTTCAAAAGGAAGAACTACACATCTTTTAGAGAAGACAGATCCAGACTAATGAAGAGAATTCACGTGTAAAGGATTAACAGGATGAGGGAAGCTTGCTAAACAAGATTAGTGGAATCGTTACAACACATTACATCAATTGAAAAAAGGGAGTTTTTTTATTGCATTAGTCAATTAGTATTTGTATTTTTTATACTTTACTAATTTGTTTAATCTCTTGACATAGCTCTGTAGAGTAAGAGAGGTCTGAACTATGTTAAAAATATCTTGTATTTATTCTTTATTTTCCTATTCTTATTACAATAGATGCATTTGCCTAACAATAACTTTTCATTCACGTGTTATAATATAATTAATTAATTATTATGTTAATTAATTAATTAATTATTGGATAATACCTAAAATATATCATTCATATAGTAAAGAAGTCAATAAAACAAGTTAAAAGAGAATTCAGGCTCTTTTCTCCTCTAGCAACCATCTCTTCTCCAACAACCTCTCCCTACCTTTTCTGTTAATAGGTGCCTCCCCTACTAGAGAGAGGTGGTCTTCCCTCTCTTAGATATGGGTTTTTCACAGTTTTTTTTTTTAATATTATTATTAAATAGTCCTCCCATCTAGGAAGGTGGTCTTTCTTTTAGATGTATATCCTTGGTAACCCAGATCTAAATTTGTGGCAGTTTATTATGTATAGTTTTGTTTTTTTAGTCTATCTAGATCTAGATTTATGGTAGTTTTTATCCATATTTACTCAAATCTGAATTGTGTATAAGGTGGTATTTGTCACTCTGTGAGTTTTAGATAAGACGCAAGAGACATTAATTACAATAGATATTGAATGGGGAGTTATAACGAGCCCACCATTGATGCGTAGAGCTCTATCGAGACACACAACAATGGTGATCTGCATAAATCTCCTCCTTATGAGTTGATTTTGTTAAGATCTCAATGTGCAATTTTTCTCCGAGAATTTTCTTATTGTGCTGTCCTTTTATTATTAACGAAAGTATTTCCTCCTTAAAAAAATAAACCATGAAAAAATAAAATGTAAAAGTTGAAATCAAAACAATATTAATTTCAGTATTTGCAATAAGTTACTCTGTTTATACCCTTTGAATCCTGAATTTTTTATTTCAATAATTTACTGTTTTTGACTTGACTATTGTACCATTATTAAGTTTGATAATTTTTTTTAATGAAAGGGTCAAAGGTGCAGTAATATCAAGCTTAGGTCTATTGCTACCCTGCTTGTTCTTCACCCATCTTGTGTTAATGATTTTTTTTATTACTAAAAATACCTTTAATAAAATTACTTTTAAGTGCATATTTTTGAAAACAAAAAAGAGAATCTTAAAACACACCTATCTAGATATAAAGGGGAAACATTTTTACACACATCTCTAAATAGCTTTTATGCCCGTCTGAAACACGATGGGGAAAAAAAACGTCCTGGTCAAATATTTATCCTAAAATATGAAGAAATAAAAATGAAAGCCATTAAACAAGCATTCATAAAGTGATTAAAAAAAAAGAAATATTAGATATGATGCAATCAAATAAAGGTATTACTTGTTTGCATTTCACGTCTTTGTTTTGTTGTCGAAAGATTTAAACAAATGTTTTTCACCCATATGTTCATGAATATTTTAATTCCAATCATACGGAAAGTCTACTGTTTTCTTTGTCTGAACGAGAAGCCTCAGAGCTATGAATAAGTAATTGCTTCTGTACTGAGTATACTGCAATCTCTATATCCATGACAAAAGAAAAACATTAAAAGAGAGAAACTACGAATCAAATCAAACGCCATACAGAGATCTACCCAATATAGCTTCCACATCAAAACATTGCCAATCAATAGCTTTTTTTTTTCTCTCTTTTTTTTTTTGCTTGCTTGCTTGAAGGCCAAATCAATAATGGACGAGAGAGAAAAGGAAGGGTGGCTATGTGTGGAAGAAGAAGGGAGAGGGAGAGTAGGTGTGAAAAGATTAGATTAGACAAAAATAGACTAAAGGATGATATATGAAAAATATATGGTATAATAAGCAGTAATTAAACTTTAGATTTTTAGAAAGAGTATGGAAAGAATAGACAAAAGAGTTACAATAGAGCCATCTTAATATCAAAGTTCAAGAAAACTTATTGTCGACGTTGAAAATATGTGCCAAAGTGTACGGTTACTATAATTTTGAATTCATCAGTGAAATTAAACCAAAGTACACTCAAATAGATTTGAAATGTTAATTAAACATTTTTTTCGGTATATAAACATATTATCTTTGGATTTCATTAAAACAAGATTTAGGTTTAACTTGGCTTAAATATTATATATTAATAACATTCTTGGAAGCTAGCAGAACTCATGGTTTTTGCGTATAATTTTCTGTAGTTTTTGCTCTTTTGTCCTACTTAGTGAATATGACTCGCACTTTGAAAGAGGTAAGATTTTTTCTTTTTTCCTTTTTTTTAAAAAAAAAAAAAAATTAATTACTAATGGTGAATATTATCTTCCGAAATAAGGGGTGAAATAGATATTTCTGGGTAGTAAAAAGTCATATTAGCTAAAGAGTAGGCTACTCTATTCTCAGCTCTAGGAATAAACTAAGGTTGACGAAGATTTTGTCAACGAGAAAAGTGATCGAATTTGATGGCGGAATCTGACCAAATTTTAAGCAGTTATTATCGTAAAAGTAAAAAAGACAGTATAATAGTTTGGCCCCAATACACACCATAGTTTATTATGGAAGCTTTGTCGACGATAAAAGTCATCGGATTCGATGACAGAATCCGGTCAAATTGTATGCAGTTGTTATAAGAAAAGTTTATTATGGAAGCTTTGTCGACGATAAAAGTCATCGGATTCGATGACAGAATCCGGTCAAATTGTATGCAGTTGTTATAAGAAAGTAAAGAAGACGAGAAGTTTATACTGGTTCAGTCCAGAAAAGATGACTTATATCTACTATATTTTATTATAGAGAGTTTCTACATGGTTATAATTTTTTATTCCACAAATCAATATGATTATGAACTTATGGAAATATATAAGTGAAGACTCCTATTTATTGGAAAAGAATATTTGTCATTTACAACTTTATCTTGCCAATCTTGATAATATATTTATCAATAAAATAATACAATAAGTACATAATTATATAAATGCAAATGGATCATATTCAAATAAATAACCTTGATTGAATTATTTAGAACGATTCATTGCAGATGAACTTGTTGCTAGGAGATTCTGTTGATTGAATGAGCTCCTTGTGAGTTATGAATAGTCCTTGCTAGTTATTAACCACCTGAGCTTCTTTTCATTGTTAACAAATGGCTCCTCGGGAGATGGTCTCTCCTATCTAGTTATGTCTTCCTCAAGAACTAGGTCCTCGATTGATGCTTATTTGGATGATTCATTCTATGAATCATCCGCAAATATTTTCAAGATATTTTTTTTTCGAACATTTGATCACTATTATTGCCTTTATCTAGTTTAAGACATGATCAACTATGACTAATATATATAGAAAACCAAATGATGGTGGAAAAGATCACATAAAATTAATGCCCCACTAGTTCAAGATTTCATTCACAACAATAGGATTTAAGACATCATGTATCATTTTGAAATAGAACTTAATTATTGCAGTTTTCACAAGTTTTGCAAAATATATGAGTATCTTTTGAATAAGATAGGCCAATAAAATCCTGATGAATGATTATTTCATTCATAAATCAAGTGTCTTTGACTTCAAATAATTATAAGTTCTAAAGCTTTTGTGTTATTTTGTGTGTTTGTTGTAGGAAATAAGATATTGAGGCTTAGTATATGTTTGGTACTAAAAATGAAGAGTTTTAAAGCTTGGGAGACGTTCAAAGGCGTGTTTAAGAGTTTAATTAGTCATTGGAGGTAGAGGCTGAAGCATCTCAGCGCTCATAAAGAGGAAAAAAAACCTAGTTTCTGGGCAGTGGTGCAACGCTCCCTCCATTTTCAGACAAGCACTATAGTGCTCTCGATTTTTAGCAAATGGCTATTTTAACTGGCACTGTGGCACTGGTTGTCAAGCATCGTAGAGCTCCCCCATGCTAGGATCAACATTTGTGTCGAGATTTCAATAGAAAATCCTGGCCTTTCATTTTTTCCGATGGCATGGTCAATATTCAACTTAGTATAGGTCATTTTGGAGCTCTTTAAATATATTTTTAAGCCTTTATTTCAAGTATGGAGAGTAGGAGAGGAGACACAACAAAGAGAGTTCCAAATTCGTAGAGAGGGAAGAGCTTGGAGCTAAAAATTTAGAGAGAAAGCTTGAGAGAGTTGCTTGAAGAATTAAAAACTTGAAGTTTTACCAACATAAAAAATAAATTTTCTCTTTCTTACCCTAATTTTATTTGAATTTTGTATTGTGCTTAAAGTTATGAACATGTTTAGATATATGAAATTCTTGTTAAAATTAGTATTAGATTTTCCTATATGAAAGTAATTATCATATGCTAGGAGAATGATGCAGCTTATACTTTGATTCAATATCTAGATTTTTAATATGTTCTTTGATGTTGTTCTTAAATTTAATTATGCTATTTTATGCATATTGCTTCTCGATTAATTGTTGGCCACTAATTGGATGAATTAGTTTCCAGAATTCATTACTCGAGAAAGAGAATTTTAGAGATGACCATAGGATAGAATAACCTAGGATTTTGTAGAGTTTAAGAGAATGTATAACTCCTTTGAAGTCATGATCAAAGAACATTGAACATAATAAATTTCTAATTTTTTTATTCTGAAAAAGATATTGGAATTAGAAATTTAGGAATGATTTCACTCGGTACTCAAGAGGAGTAGAAATACGATCAGGTTCTTGGCTTATAAACTAGGAATAATTAATTAGAATATAATTAGTGAACAAAAGATATAAATTAATGTTAGGTAAATCCAATCCCCTAGTACATTTATACATAGAAGTATCTATATTTTATTTATGTATTTATATTTATATTTGTATTTATTTATTTAAATATAAATTTATTTAGTTTGGTTACCTTGAAGAGCTAGTAGCCCAATTTTCTAAGAAGACAAGGCTTGGTATAGAGAAGTTGGAGAGAATGTAGACAGTGGCAAGGGACACACACGAAGTATACAATTGTAAAAGCCACCAAGAGGAGACGGGCAAAACCGAGAGAATCTAGGATCTTTGGGTTATTCGATGATGACTACTCAAGTGAAAAGGAGGTTTAAGATAATACTTACAAATCTCAATCTTTTGAGATCCAAGTTATTATACTATAAGATATCAAAGCTCATATTTATAATGATCCTATGTGGCCAAAACCTCCTCCATCACCTCTAGTGCCGGTCATTTAAGCACACTGTGTATATGCACTAAAGTTGAATCAAGTTAAACATACGTGGGAAGTATTGCCATACATTGCCAAGCTTGAGGGCATTTGAAACTAAGACCCATATATCGTATTGTGTGACACATACTATAGGAAAAGCCCAATCTTTGAAAAGTTTCTAATTTGTACATAGTTGAGCATAAAAACGCAAGACATGGAGGCACCCCAAGTTAGAGCCACCATGCCCGGAGCACCACCATCACCACCACAATTGGAGGCGAGACATCTCGCCTCCTAGGAATGTTTTCTTACCCCCTTGTGTTTAATTAGATTGAATATTATTGATCATGAGTTTGGGAGTAGGGACACTTGCTGGTTGATTATTTGTTGGTTTTTGGCGGAGTTATATATTAGTGGTCATGACCTTTATTTCTAAGACTTGTGTCTTTCATAAATATTTTTACTTGTTTTTCTTTAGTTATTTTGAATAAGTTGTGAGTTTTGATAAGATGAGATGACTTGATATTAATGAAGAGTATAGTTACTTAGCATTCTTTAAGTCTTTCGAAATATAAATCATTGAGTTATCTATGTGTTTGGCTCACTATAGTTGAATTTTACTTTTGAATCTCTATATTTGAGTACAGTGAATCATGTTCACTTAACTAGTTTGAAATTTAAGAAGCACTTATGTGCATTAGTTAGGCTTTGACATCTTATGAGCTCTGGAACCTATTTAAGTATTGCTTGAGGTGAAATCCTAGGTTAAGTATTATTGAAGAGAGGATTTGGGTATTTCTTTGGATCATTGGAGCATTTGAAGATAATTCTTGAAAGTTTTATCCCTAGTTAATCCTACTTGAGCCGATTTGACCTAGTTCTTGTGTCACTTTCATAAGTGCATTCAAACTACCAAATTAATTCTCATTTCCTAAACTCATCATCAATAGGCATGATTGCATGGTACATTGAGTTTAAATACAAATTTTAGTTCTACTTAGAGAATTATTAGTAGATTGGTTTGATATCAATAAAAGGAAGGATAAAATTGTTACAAATTCTGCATTACCTTTTAATCATTTTAACATTGTAGACAATGTTGATTTTGAGTTTGGGGATAAAAGTTATGTTTCTCTACTTTTTATCATAATCTCTACCGTATTATTAAAAATAAAACTAAAAAAAGAGAGGAAAAAACCCAGAAAAGAGAAAAAATGAATATAGGATTGTGTTTGATTTTATATTTTTGGCTAATTATTTGTTGGTTTTTGGCTGAGTTTATATATTAGTGGTCATGACCTTTCTTCCAAGACTTGCATCTTTCATAAATATTTTTACTTACTTTTCTTTAGTTGTTTTGAATAAGTTATGAGTTTTGATAAGATGAGATGACTTGATATTAATGATAAGTATAGTCACTTAGCATTCTTTAGGTCTTTTGAAATATAAATCATTGAGTTATCTATGTGCTTGACTCACTATAGTTAAATTTTACTTTTGAATCTCTACATTTGAGTACAATGAATCATGATCACTTAATAATTTGAAATTTAAGAAACACTTATGTGCATTAGTTAAGCTTTGATATCTTATGAGCTCTAGAATATATTTAAGTGTTTCTTGAGGTGAAATCCTAGATTAAGTGTTATTGAAGAGAGGATTTGGACATTTCTTTGGATCATTGGAGCATTTGAAGATAACTCTTGAAAGTTTTATCCCTAGTTAATCCCACTTGAGCCGATTTGACCTACTTCATGCGTCACCTTCATAAGTGCATTCAAACTACCAAATTAATTCTCATTTCCTAAACTCATCACCAATAGGCATGATTGCATGGTACATAGAGCCTAAATACAAATTTTGGTTCTGCTTGGAGAATTATTAGTGGAGTAGTTTGATATGAATAAAAGGAAGCACAAAATTGTTACAAATTCTGCATTACCTTCTAATCATTTTAACATTGTAGACAATATTGATTTTGAGTTTGGGAATAAAAGTTATGTTTCTCTAATTTTTATCATAATCTCTACCTTATTATTAAAAATAAACTAAAAAAAGAGAAAAAAACCAGAAAAGAGAAAAAATGAATATAGGATTGTATTTGATTTTGTATTTTTGGTGAATAAACTTGTTGTGGGAAGAATTGAAGGAAGAAAAATAATGCAATGAGGGGTTTAGTGAGTGAATTTTCTTGGTTGTGATGCATGCTTAGGGTGGCCTTAGCCGAAAATTATCTTTCTAATCCACCTTTACCCTTTCCTTAGACCACAACTCTTGAAAGATCTCTTGATCTTCAATGACACTATACTCTACATTAATGGGGAGTAACTTGAAAAATGGGCTTATCATAGTTCTAATTATGTTATCTAGAGATAAGTCATAGTCTCTTAAGCTCATAAGTTTATCTGGAATTCATTTGGTTAAGTGAGATTGATTGTGCACACATTTATATGAGAAGGTCTTGAGAGAAGTGAAATTGATGCCTGACGTTAAAAATAAAAATAATCTTAATATTTTCATTTATTTTGAGCTTGGAATATTTTGTGATTTCAAATATGCTTGCACAATTTTTGATTCAATACGAAACTCACACTTTGTTGTTTATGTTTTAAGCACTTAATTTGTGTCTTTCTCTTACTTTCTTTGTTTTGCTTAGGACAAGTAAAGATTTGAGTTTGGAAGTATTTGATGAGTAATTATTTCAATCATAAAATAAGTGTCTTTGCTTTAAATAATTATAAGTTCTTAAGTTTTTGTGTTGCTTTTATGTTATTTTGTGTGTTTGTTATAGGAAAAAAGAGATTGAGGCTTAGTGTATATTTGGCACCAAAAATAAAGAGTTCTAAAGCTTGGGAGATGTTCAAAGTCATGTTTAAGAGCTTAATTGGTCATTGAAGGCAGAGGTTAAAGCGCTTCGACACTTGGATTGAAGCGCCTGAGTGCTCGTAAAGAGGAAAAAGAACCCGTTTTTGGGTAGAAAGGCAAGAGCGCTATTTTTAGATATCTATCAAAATGCTACATACAGAGTGCCATGGTGCTCTTGGTTTTCAAAAAATGGCTATTTTTCTGGGGCCATGCTCCCCCATGTTAGTATCATCATTTTTGGCGAGATTTTAAGAGGCAATATCAGCCTTTCATTTTGTTCGATCAAATGGTTAAGATTCCAACTAGCTTAAGTCAATTTAGAGCCCCTTAAATACATACTTAAGCCTCTATTTCAAGTGTAGAGAGTTTGGAACTAAAAATTTTGAGAGGAAACTTGAAAGAGTTGCTTGAAGAATTGAAGACATGGAGTTCAACCTCCATAAAAGAGTTATTCTCTTCCTCTTTCTCACCCTAATTTCATTTGAATTTTGTATTATAATTTACATTATTAACATCTCTGGATATATGAAATTTTTATTGAAATTAGTATTGGATTCTCCTATATTGAACTAATTGTTATATGCTAGTATAATGATGTAGCTTATAGTTTGATTCTATGTCTTGATTTTCAATATGTTCTTTGATGTTGTTCTTGAATTTATTTGTACTACTTATACTTAGTGCTTCTCGATTAATTGGATGAATTAGTTTCTAGAATTTGCCAGTCAAGAGACAG
Source organism: Parasponia andersonii (assembly GCA_002914805.1). Classification (NCBI taxonomy): domain Eukaryota; kingdom Viridiplantae; phylum Streptophyta; class Magnoliopsida; order Rosales; family Cannabaceae; genus Trema; species Trema andersonii. Next base: position 537,084 of record JXTB01000257.1, read on the forward strand.
AGTTTTAGGGATAACTATAGGATAGTATAACCTAGAATTTTATAGAGTTTGAGAGAACCTATAATTCCTTTGATGCTATGACCAAAGAACCATTGAACATAATAAATTTTTAGTCTCTTCATTCAGAATAAAGATATTGGAATTGAAAATTTAGGAATGATTTTACTGGATACTCAGGAGGAGTCAAAATACCATCGGGTTCTTGGCTGATAAACTAGAAATAATTGATTAGAATACAAGTAGTGATAAATAGACATAGTTGAGAGTTAGATGCTTTCAATCCCTTAGTAGATTTGTATATAGAAGTTTCCATATTTTATTTATGTATTTATATTTATTTATTTAAGTATAAATTCATTTAATTTAGTTTTCTAGATAAAGTTGAGTTACGATAATTCCAGTACTTAGCACAATTTAATGCTGACTTTTTCGTAGGATTAACAACTCTCTTATCACTTTATTACTTATATATGACCCGTACACTTGCAGTTACTTTATGTATATATATTTTTTGTAACAAATCCACACTTCATGACTTTTGCAACCATCTTTTTGATGAAAAATAACCCCCACATTCTCCTAAATACAAAATTTTATAACCCTACTAACCTCATTGCAATGTATGCGTCTTTGAACAAATAAAGATCTTCATAGTAAAAGTTCTTCTCTTTACTCAAAAATTTCTTTTGATCTTGACTATTCCATTGAGATGGTATAGCTCTTGTTGCAAGAGAGTTGAAAATATTAACAATATTAACAAAACTAGGTATTGAAGCAATAGAGAATGAGAATTTGTCAAGAAAATAGTCATTTCTAGGTGTAGTCCCAAAGAATGATTTTGTAGTTAGCCTTGACAAATAGTTAGCGATAACAGGTACCTTTCTTATCCTTGATTAGATTCTTGAAGTAATAAGATCCATCATATCATTCTTGGTTTGATATCTTATTTTGTCATTGAGTTTCTCACAACAGCATGGTTAGTAATAAAAGTAGTTGTGGCACCAATTAAATGAGATTGAAATGTATCCTAAGCAAATATTATGAAAAGTAGTTCTTTTTCAATATCATTCTAATTCATTTGAGCATTACTTAAAGTTCAACTTGTATAATAAACTACATGGGGCTTACCTACTTTTCTTTGTCCTAAGACAATACTATTAACTCTATAAAATTAGAGTTATATTATGCTAAGTTGCCTAAAGTTTTACTATGTTCTTGTTTAAATTAAGTTGTTTTAATTATTTTTCTTATTATTTTGATATTTTATTTATTTATGTTTATAAGAGAATAAAATAAGGGTGTTTTATGCAAAATGAGATGAATTTGTGCCTCATAAATTGGTCTTTTAAACCATTAGAATTGAAATTGAATCCGATATTATCGTAACGTAACAAAAATAAGGCAAAAATAAGGCAAATTGAATCCAAAGGCCTGCCTTAGGTTTGCCCGAGCCACAACTTTAAAATCCTATCTTTGGAGTTGAAAGATATAAGTTGGGATAGAGAGAAAGAGAGAGTGGCAGCCATAAAAGGAGAGGAAGAAGAGAAAGAAGAAGATAAAGACATACACTTACCCACTCTATTTCTTGATTTCCTCATCACTATCAACATCATAGTTTATTCTTAGTTTTTTCTCTTTATTTTTTTTTGAGAGTTTTTCTTTGTATTTTCTATATTTAGAGAGTGATGTTGTTGAAAGCAAATCTTTGAGGGAGGAATAAAGTGTGGAGGAAGAGATTGACAACCTCTATGAACACCTTCAAGCTTTTCTAAGAAGAAATTCTATATCTTTTCTCTCTTTGATTTTTTATTTCTTGAATTCATTGGATTATAATTTTATTTTCTCAATATATATTATGAACTAAATATTTCTTTGTCTAGTTTTACTATATAAACTAACCTAGTATCTTGTGTTTATTTATTTTCCTCCTCTTTCATTAATCAAATCCATTGTTGAGTTATTTGTTTTATCTTTTATTTATTGCTTCTATTTAATTAATCACTAAATAGATTGTGGAGTAAAATTTCAATAAGCTTGGAAAAGAGATAAGAAATTTAGACTTAGGTAAAATAATATAAGATTACCTAGTTTGGGGTAAGTTTGTATAAGACAAAGATATACTTATGTGACTTGTGCAACCTCTTTGAGAATTGTTAAACTTAATGAATCTAGTCAGTTTATATTAGGAGTAACATATTAGCTTTTCTAGGTGTTTTCACTTATGTCTAGAAAGGAGTTTGTGAATATATTTGAATTCTCGGTTGATAACTTTAATAGATTAATTAATTTAAGAGGGAAATTGGGAGAATGTGTATTTAATGAATGGTTGGGGAATTAGTAAACCTAGACATTTTTCTTATTACTTGCTTTTATTTATTTTGCATGATAGTGTAGTTTCTTTTGTTTTATTTATTTGAAATCTATATTTCAGTTATTTGGATAAAATTAGGATTGACCAATTTTAATACTTAGTTTAGACTTAGTAATCAATCTCTATGGGTTCGATAGGCTTAACTCTTAAATCTATATTACTTGTGATTGTGTGCACATACATAGAAGTGCATGAAATTATAGTTGCATATTCCAACCAATAGATACTAACATCATAGTCATTGGCAGCACGTATTATCTCAAGAAACAAGGACCAATTAGGAGATTGCAAGATCGAAGCACGTATAAGGAAGCCAATCAGCTTATGAGAAGAGTTTTGGCACTCTTGAGTGTACTCAAATGAATTTTCTTTTATTAATAGGTTACAAAGAGGTCTACTATAGTAATAAATCTTTAATGCACTTCTACAAAATCCTGCATGTCCTAAAATATGGGGACTCCCTAAATGTTTTTGGTGGTGGCAAAATGAAATGAGTTCAAATTTTGCTTTATCAACTTCAATTCTTTGAGAAGACACCACTTTACCCAAAACAATCTCAGAAGTGACCATGTAATGATATTTTTTCCAATTTAAGACAAGACCTTTTTCTTCACTTCTTTTTAAGACCTTTTCTAAGTTTTTTTAAGACAATCACCGAAATAATTTCCAAACACTGTTAAATCATCTATGAAAATTTCTAAATAATATTGTTGTCATGTCACTAAAAATACATAACATCTATATTTATTTGAAATGTTACTGGTACATTGTAAAGTCCAAAAGACATTAGTCTAAATGCCAAGGTTCCAAAAAGGCACGTGAAGATAGTCTTTTCTTGGTCTTCAAGGGATATGAGAATTTGATAATAGCCAGAATAGCCATCGAGAAAATAGTAGCTGGGCATCTGACTAAGGAGATTGCAGGATGTGGCAAAAATAGATAAAGACAATCTTAGTTTATCAGGAGATTGCTCAAGTGATTCTTGGAGAAAAAATATTCAGGGTACCATATCCAAAGCAGAAAATTTGAATGAAACGCATACAACAGGGACAGAAGAAGGCACATGACATCATATCTTTGTAGAGCACCTCGTTTACATTCTTAATTTATTTTGGGATTTAATCATAGCTCTTTAAAAACTTGTGTTAAACAAACCTTATATGTAGTTATGTAATATAAGATTATTTTATTTGATACTTGCTAACTACCTGGAACTCATGTCAAGCATGAAAGATAAAGCTTGATGTAAATAGGATTGCGCCAATATTTTGCTAGATTAAGTATTTCGATGCTTTGTTTATGATCTTTTGGCTCCTAAAATTAAGCATCGTGATAGAAGTAGCTGGCAGCAAATTTAAAGGGCGATTTTAGTAGGACAATTAATGCTATGCATGGTCATTTTTCAAGATTTGAATGTTCATTGCGTTGCTATCTTTTATTTCTGTTTTCTATTTTCTTTTCTCTTGTTGTATATGACTGTGGAGATCATGCATTGCATTTTTTTTTTCTTTTATTTTTCGGCCAACGACAGTTGGATTGTTATATTGATCAGTATGTTTGCTAGAGGATAGTTTCCTGATATTCATATTTTTTTGTAGATTGATGAGGTGGGCTGTTACTTTATAATTCAGTATAAACTACCCGAAGCAAGCCCCCGAATTGTAAATTTTCACAAGGTTTTTTACGATTTTCTTCATTCATGTAGTTCATTTGGTTGGTGTATTCAATTATTTAACTTGTAGAAATTATTGCCTAAGTTAAATTTGTTCTCAACAGTGTGGTATTCAATGTGGAGTTTTCATAACGTGCATGTCATTCTGATTAAAATAAAATATGAGTGAAATTAATAAGGCATATTTAGGTAATGACAATGAAAATGCAAATAGATTTATGAAGTTCAATTATATATGCTAACGGAGGTTTTGTCAACAACAAATTTAGAAAATTACAAGATATAGTTTGTATGTGAAAAAATTGATAAATTAAAGTAAATAAGGAGACAATAATTTTATAGTGGTTTAGCCTCAAAAAAGATGAGCGTAGTCCATTATTCTTCACTATTTTTTAAAAACTTTAAATTATGAGACTGAACCCCCTTTATATAGGTAAAAGTAGTTTTAAATTTCTTAATTTTGTGAATGGGAAACTATGTAATAAAATACAATATAATATTAAGATTGAGTGACTACATAATAATGGGTAATTATCTAGTCCTTAATTAGCTAGTTGCCTTTTATGGGGATTAGGTAGGTCAACTATTTATGATAGTCAAAAAGCCACACAACAATAACCCCTAGCTTTTTATGTGTCATTGACATGTTGAAAGTTTTCTTCGATAAAATAGTTGACCAAATGCCATTATAATCAATAGTTTCCACTCAAGTCTTCAAATGAACTTGCTATAAGTTCTCTTGATTCTTCTTTGTCGATGTCGACGATTGAGTTGATAAGTGTAAAGTAGTGATCAAATAGCATCACCATACTCTTGTTGACATCTCTTTTTTGTAGATAAATGAGTTAAATTTTTGTGAGTGTAATAAGGATCGAACTCTTAGTACATTGAAAAACGTCGCTTCTCTAATAGCAAGAGCAAAAGTGAAATATGCGACTAAAAAGTGATCTTATTAATCTTTCATAGAGACTTACAGAGAAGTAAAAAAAGCTTAAGAGCTATGTTGTTGTTGATGCGACTGTTTACTAGTAGAGTGTTGAGAAGGCTGCAAAATCTTTTAAAGAAGATATTTTCTCAACCATAAATTTGAGATAACACTTACCTCGATCTAGGCATGATACTTTTTTGTTGAAATCCTAAAGGCAGTTAAAGAAATTGTCAAGAAACAAAACAAGGCGTGCTATCCTAAAGACATAGTTGATGATACTTATGCCGTTGAAGAGAAGCTTGTAGTAGTTGAATTAGTAAATAACATGAACTCTTTTTATGCTTCTTAGTAGTTTAAAAGGGTATCATATTTTCATATTTCAAATTTTCCTGCAAAATGTTAAAAAATTTAAAAAATACTGAAAGTAAACAAAAATGTAAAAAAAACCAGACCCTTGGATTGCATGATATTTGGCTGAGCTCACATTTTCTTTAGGATACTTTGCTTCATAAAATAAGAATCAAGCTGTTTCATAAGATAAATCCTTAGCTCATTATTTAATTGGATGTGAATCATAGAAATTATTAGGCCACCTCGCACATTAACTTGAGGTTCCATGTTTAAAACTCTTCCATAAAGTATAAACCCGTAGGAATTATTAGGTCATTCTGAAGATTAAGAATTCAATGTCATGTTGATAACTTAAAAATAAGTTAGATCGATCTTTACACTCTTGCAATTCGAATCCAATAACTAAAAACATGGTTTAAGTAGTAAGATATGTTAGGTCACTTATGAAAAACAACGAGCATAAGTGATGCAAACTCAATATTTATTTTGCAAAAGTTCCTTGTCAAAATAGAATTTATAGCAATATATCACATTGAACTATGGATGTTTTGCTTAGTCACTTTTCTATTCGAGTAGGGATATCATATGATGCAACATGCTAAGGTATGAAGTGAGGAGAAAATCCTAAGATTTTTAGAAATTTTAGGAATTTTGTGATCTAAAATTGCAATCCCTCTAATATGAACATTTACATAGTTCCATAGGAAGTGAGTAGGAGATTATATAATCTGATCCTACTACCCCCCGAGTTCTATGGTGTTCGAAGACAGCCACAAAACTATAAAAGATGAACCAATAGCATAAGATATATCAAGATGATAAATTGAAAGAATAATGCCTTTATTCATCAATTTGAATGATGAATAATCCTTATAGTTTTATGGTGTTACAAGAACTGCCATAAAACTACAAGTAGACAACGCATAAGAATGAAGATAGATCACAAGAAAAAAATATATAAAGTTTCATTGATGGAGTCATCGTAATAAATGAAGATACCCCACGAGCTATAAGCCACATAATGGTCAATACGAGATAAAGAGACTTGAGGAGAATTACTGATAGTAGTGATGAAAATTCATATAGTATGAAGAGCTTGTACTTAGAGAGCTCAAATATAATGGAGCTCGAATATAGGGAGTTCAGTGATCGAGTAGAGATCTTGTCGAGGTTTTTTGAAACCGAGTGACGATCTCATCAAGGTCGAAGATAATAAATTCGAACATGGTAGAGAATGAGCTTGCGTAATAGAAAGCTCAATGATCCAGAGATCTTAAATGTCTGAGAACAGAGTGAAGATCTCATCGAGATCAAAGATAGTGAGTAGTTCAAATATAATAGAGAGCTCTTATAATGAGGAGCTCAAATATGATGGGAGCTCGAATATAGGGGGAGAGCTCACATAACAGGAAGCTCATATATAATAGGAAGCTTGAATATGAAGAGCAGCTTAAGGACCGAATAGAAATCTTATAGAGGTATGATCAACTGAATAAAGATCTCGTTAAAGTCACATAGTTGTATTCATAGTTGTATTCATTCAATCTTATAGAGATATATCTCGACCATGAGGTGCATATATTCTCAACATAGAGAGGTGTTTCTCAACCATAGGTGTGAGTTGACTAGTAAATTTTTCTCAGTTACACGAGCACATCGATGGTGATTATCAACTTTAATAACCCCATATCCTTCATTGAGGTAAATTTAGCTAAGGCATCTACTTGACTATTTTTTCTACGAGGTAGTAGCTAAATACTATATGCAGTAAACATTGAGAAAAGATATTATACTTCTTGCAGATAGGGTAACATCTTCCCTCTTTTTGCTTGGTAATTACCAATTACTTGGCAAACAACTAATTAGGAATCACTAAATATCTCAATTATCTCTAACTTCATCTCTTATGTGAGCTTAAGTCCAATAATTAGTACTTCATATTCTACTTCATCATTCGATACTAAAAATATAAAGAGAAGTATGCAATGAGTATGCAATGAATATTATACTTTTCTGGACTAATCATCATCAAACTTGCACTAGCTCTATTTTCGTTTGACGATCTTTAATCGTAGTGTGAGGTTGAAAATGGATGTAGAATTAACTCAGCTTAATTGCCCACTTAAATAATAGTCCTGACACTTGAGGCTCCTGCAAAACCTATTTCAATGGAACGTTTGTGAAAATCTCAATGGAATGTGCATGGAAATATAGTCAAAGTCTACTAGATACGATGACAAGCACTAGTGCCAACTTTTCTATCTTTGGATATCTCATTTCGGCAATGAGTATTCTTCTACATACATAATACAGAGGTTATTCTGTATTTTCTTCTTCTCGAATTAATGTAGCACTTGTCTCATAAAATAACGAGTACGGGTACAACTTTTTCCCTAGTTTCGACTTCGACAAGAGTAGAGGACCCAAGTATTTCTTCAAGTCTTAGAAAGCTTGCTCGCACTTCTTTGTCCACTAAAACTTCTTCAAACCCTTTAAAATCTTGAAGAATAGTTGGCTTTTGTCGATTAACCTTGATACAAATTGACTCAGTACAACCACTCATCCCATTATGCTCTACATATCTTTTGATTTACAAGGCGATTGTATGTTAATCAATACTTGGATCTTTTAAGGATTAGCTTCGATACCTCACTGATTGACCATGAATCTCAAAAAAGTTCTAGATCCTGCACTAAATGAACACTTCTAGGGGTTCAACTTCATCTGATATTTTCAAATATTTTTAAACATCTCATCAAGCTGCTTGATGTGATCTTCAACTTTGTTAGACTTCACCAATATATCATCAATGTAAACTTGCATCATCTTGCTTGGTATACTGTCATAGTTGTCCTTCTCTAACTAACCTATCGATCTCATCTTTCAGGGCATAGTATTTGTTAGTATGATGTCCATTATCAATACGATATCGGCAAAACTTATTGGGATCATGTTTTGCCCTATCCCACTTTATTGGCCCCGGTGGATGATACTGCTCCTGCTGATGTTTGACCGCATAAATGGATCTATGGATACACTCAACTCGATATCGTAGGGTAGTCCTTAGAATCTCTTGATTCTTTGGCTTGGGTTACTTTTCAGCTGATTGCTAATTCTTCCTCTTCTTTGACTTCTTACTATTGTTACTATTGGTTGTTGTGGTCATCTTCTTATTTGTATCTTTTTCTCCCTATTTCTTCATCTTATGAAGATTTCTTTGAGAAGATTCTACCTTTACATGTTGACCAACTCTTTTGTAGAAGTCTTCAATAGTCCTGTATTCTTGCTCTAACAACTCTTCCCAGAGTTTAGTCTATGGTCGCACACCGGTCATCATCAAAGTCAAGACTCATTCAGGTGGGTTGTTGACCTTTGCTAACTCTGAAGTAAAACGGTTGAGATAAGATCACAGAGTTTTTTTGAGACCTCGTTAAGTAGTGGATAAACTGATCAATAGAACAGTAAAGTTCTTTGCAGTCTAAAATTGCCTCAAAAATGTAGTTTGAAGTTGTTGTCAGGACCAGATCGAACCATGCTGAAGTCCTTTAAACCACTTCTTCGTTGCACCTATGAGTCACAGCAAAACACCGACAAAGTGCGAGGTCATCAACCCAGTGGAGCTCCATCAAGGCATTAAAGTGATTTATATAGTCTTGTGGATCAGTTTTCCCATCAAAGGTATTTATGGTGAGAAGTTTGAATCTAAAAGGTAATGCAGCAGCTCAGACTTCCTTATTGAATGGCGATTAATGATATCCATTCACGAGTTAATCATCCCATCCAGCAAGTACATCTAATGTGATTCTCAGATTATGAACATCAATATTAAGAGGAAACATATTGTCTCTTACTGGTGGTAGGGGTGGTCTTTGGTCGTTATTATTACAATATAAGACCGGTTGATTAGATAGGGTCTGTAGTGACCTTTTTGAAGATTCTACTGAAATATTTCGATGTGATGGAGTTCGGTTGTTATGATGCAATATGGATCGATCATGACTATCTCTTTGACGTCACTGTTCTAGATGTTATCTTAGGTTTGCAGAGTTTGGCCTTAGCTCCCTGCTAATTTTTTCAAAGATGCTTTTCGATTCACAATTTTGCTCATTGCTTAGATGATCACGGTTGATGGGAGCTCTCCTAGAGGGTTGTCCACGGTTACGGTCTGTACTCAAACTTCTCGATTCATAATTTTGCTCATTGCTTAGATGATCACGGTTGATGGGAGCTCTCCTAGAGGGTTGTCCACGGTTACGGTCTGTACTCAAACTCCTAGTACCAGATTCCTGTGGTAATTCTACAACTTTTCTTTTTCCCTAAGAGGTGTGATCTACATGGCGCTCTTGATGGGTCCTAGGATGGTCGGGATTTCCCACCTCCTAGATCTAGATCCCCTTTTTTGGTCATTGGGTAGGCAATCTCTAGGAAATTTGTGCTTGGTTGAGTGACCATCTGTCCTTCAGCAAGTTGCGTCAAAGAATTATTGATCTAATTGGCGATTTGTTGAAGGTTTGCAAGAGCATCCTCCATACAATCTTGTCACAGGATGATATTCTTCTTAGGTGCGGTCACAGCTAGTTGATCCTGAGTAGGATCCACTTATGCAGCAGCACCTTAAGGTTAATTTCGGCGAACTTTAGTAATTCTAGTAGTGTTTCTGGTGTTTGCCATTGTTAAATAAGTAAAATTAACAATGTTGTTTCTGGAATAGCCCTCCTTCTAGTGCTAATTGTTGATGAAGATTTTGTCAACAATGAATTTTAAGATTTATAAGATGTGGTGTATGTGTGAAAAAGGGTTAATAAATTAAAGAAAATAAAGAGATAAGAATTTTATAATAGTTCAGCCCCAAAAAAGATGAGCCTACATCAACTCTTCTTCACTATTTTTCAGAGAATTACAAGAGTTTCACTAAGTCTCAAGGTAAGAGCAAAGAGAGAATTACAGAAAATGTGTAGTGAAGTGATTGCGAGATGACTGTAAGATAAAATAGTATGAGACTGAGCCTCCTTTATATAGGTGAGAGTGGCTTTAAGTTTCCCAATTTTGTGAATAGGAAACTACATAATAAAATATAATATGATATTGAGATTAGGTGACTATATAATAATGGGTAATTAACTTCTTCTTAATTAGCTAGTTGTCTATTTTAGGGATTAGGTGGGTCAACTATTTGTGATATTAAAAAAACCACACAATAGTATATAATATAATTAATCTATTCAGAAATATTATTGTTTACCAAAAACACTGAGAAGACATTTATGATTAACGAAAAAAAAGAGATAAAAAAGAAACGTTAGAAAGAGTTCAATTGAAAAAAAATGATAAAATATGAACAAATTAGGAAAAAGAACAATGTGAGAAAACAAAAATGTAAAGTGAATGCTTCAAAAGAAAATTATTTTCAATAATAGAGAAAGAACATGTGTATACAGAGCTTGATGAGTTGAATATATGAAGAATGAAAATGACTATAAATGTAAATAGTGAAGTTCAAAATAATGATTTTGACTGTGAATATTCATACTTATATTAGCAATCAATTTGAATATATTGAAAACTTCATTTAATAGATCATCTATGGTTAGAAATTATTTGATAGAAAATGATCGTCGAACTCTAATAATTATTATTTCATAGATAATTTATTTTTTATATAAATTAGTAGGTATCTTTGTTATTCTGTATTAATGCTTTTGTTTAAAACTCAACCATATAAATATAACTGGTTTCAGTTAATCTTTAAATTAATAAGGCATATTTGGAATTTGAATATTAAAAAAATGCTATAAATGATAATTTTAAGAAAATAGCTAAAGTTAAAAACTTAAGTTTATAAATTGCTGCTGAGCTTTCTCGATAATCTGGTTTATCCTCACTTAAGATCTTGTAGATGCTAAATTCTATAATTAAATTTATTCGAGGATCCTTGATAATTTGTAATCTTGTATCTAGAAAAAAATAGGTTAGTTTTTGGGGTTGTTCTCAAGAGAGTTGTCTACATACCCCTTTGTAGAGATCAAACCCTAATATAGTTCTGATATATATTCACATAACATTTTCAGATAAGCACAGGCAATTATATCAAGTAGTCAAATAATCACATATCCTAAATTTTCATACCAAAGATAGAAGTAATCATTAAATAAAAATTAACTTGCCAAAGAAAGACCACATTATACCAAGTGTGTAACATCGAAGAGGATTCTATACCTTGCCAAGTCGTGTTTTACTAGGGGTGTATGGCTCTCAAGACACATATGCCTGAAAGGAAAAGCTTGACAGAGAACATGATGTTCGAAATTATTCATCGAATAGTAACCAGTCCACTCGCAAGGACTCCTGCAACCTTTTAAATGAGTCAAGCATCTAGTATTCTTCGTCGGAATTAGTTAACTCACTAGCAATGAATTTGTACCTTGCCACAAATATAGTGAGGGTGCGTATGGCTCTCTGGACACGTATGTCTGAGAGAATTGACTCGTGGATGTACCAAGTGTCTAGAATTCTACATTAGAATAAACTAATCCTTCAATAAGAAAGACTACACCCTACTAGGCTTAGTGAGGGGGGTTTAAATCATATGCTCAAGTATTGATTTTTGAGCATATAAAATGAACACATAATTCACATTTATTAACTCACTAATTCTTATCGAGCAAACAGGTAAATGGATCATATGCAACAAATTCATGAGTAATAATTGAAAAGAGATCAAACTTTCATAATAGAAAAATCTTTTAAGGTATAAAAGTACAGTCATACCTATTGCTCCACATCTATACTTTGATATAATAATTTTATCTAGGAATGAACAATAAATTGAAAATATATGAGGACATTAAATGCATTGATATCAATACAATTTAACATACTAATTACTCAAGCAATTCAAACGAGTCAAAAATCGAAGAAACCTTTCAAGTATTCCAAAGAATACAAATACATCAAACAATTCAAATCAAATTATCCAATTCAATTACACCCAGTAATCCTTAAATCAATCATGCACAGACAATCTAAGTCAATCAATTCAACTACACAATCAATTTAACTACCAATAAAATCACTCATTCCAGTCAATCCAAATCAATCAATCCAAAAAAGTCATCATAAAGCAAGTCATTCTAATAAAAAATTATCACAAGACAAACAAGTCAAGTAGTTCAAGTCGATTAAACATCAAACTAGTTAATCCAAACGAGTCACTAAATTCAAGCCAATATATTCAAGATACTTAAATAGTAAATATATCACTCCAAATAATAAAAAAGTAACTCTAATCAAATCAAAGAATCAAAGCCAAACACTAAATAAAATAATTCAATTAAAAGATTTCACACCTGAAACAATTTCAAACACTTAACCAATTATTTATTCAAGCCAATAAATTTAAATAATCAAGTAATCGTATCAAACATTTCAAAGCAACAAACTAAATAGATAAAACAATTCAAATCAAATACCACTTAAAACAATCCAGTCAAAAAGTTTTATACTTCAAATAATTCTAAAGATTCAAACCAAATAGTGGAATCAATTATTTACTCAATCCAAATCAATCAAACATTTCATTCACACTAATAAATCAATTAAATATTCAAAGCATATAATTTAAAAATTTCAATCAAGCAATAATTCTACACTAAAATATACAAACAACTATTGCCATTTGAATACTTATCTCTTTGGGAGCATGTTGAAACTCTAACTTTTGTTGTAAGTATTCAAAAGAATTCGAAATCCTTTTACCTTTCTTTAGTCTCTCATTATTACCTTCATCAGCAGTCTACTCCCTAGTATGAGTTTACTCGGACTAGAGGAATAAGGAATGTTATTTAATATGCTTGCTTGTACTTTTTCCTACAACGATATTAAAGAATACATAGGACACACATCCTTAAATAAAATTAATAATGACTCAACGAGTTGACTTCACATAGAATGGCGATTTTCTTTTGTATCCACATACTATAAGTTGAAGAATTATAAATGGCTATTACTAATATGGAACTAAGTATCTACTTTACTTCAAGTTAGGCAATACTATAGATATTCTCCTTGCATTACTTTTCATGTCACTACATTGTCTCTCCACGTCTTTAACTAGCTTGTTTACAGTGTCTAGTTTAACATTAAAATTGAGACCATTAAACGTATGAGCAATCTCATCTCACTAATGGCTGTGAAAAGCTTTTCAGAGTGTCAGTATATAATTTCGGTAACTAAATAGGAATATATATGAAATAAATAATTCTATATAAAGATAAGAACAGATAAACAAAAATATGAAACATATTCTTAGTAATGCGTCAGATTAATTGGAATAATAAATTATAAACTAAACAAGCAAGCTATTGACAAAAATTTAATTCAACTTAATCAAAAATTTCTTTGATCGTAAATTCAACTTAAAATATAAAATAATAGAATTGCAGCAAAACCAAATCAACCTGTAGCCAAATCATGTGGTCATATTTGCATGATACTTAATTTAAATTTTAATTAGGCAAAAAACAACTATAAAGCAATTATCACCTAAACAATCATTAAAGAAAAATAAAATAAGTCTGGAGAAAGTGAATAAAAGATTCTTTTTTAAGATAATCACGCCAAAATTATGAATAAATCTTGTATCAGACATGCAATTTTTCAATAATTCGAAACTATAAAAAGGAATAAGAAATTCATCATAAGTTAAACATTAAATCTTTATTTAAGTCTTGAATCATTAAAATCATTTTCTATAAGCTTTAACAATTTTTCAAAATTGTCAGCATATATATATATACACGTGAAGAAATACTTAATCGAGAATATAGAGTCTCGAATATAAAGAACATATTTTTATAATTTTATCAAAGCTTAGTAAAAATATTCGAAAAGCTAAAAAGTAAACACAATACTCATACGAGAATGTTCGAATATACACTTAAGAGAAATAACACGTCAACTACAAATAAATATAATGAATTTCTTTAATCTTGTGATAAAAACACACTCATTACATACTAGGATGAATATTAAACATGGGAATTTTTTTGAATAAAAATTATATGCAAATATAACAGTAGATATGTGTAATATAATTGTCTAATTTCCCGGCTAAAATAGAAGTGACAAATTCTGACCCTAACAGATCTTATATTAGACCTTATCTTCACTCTTTGCTCAAATATTTTCATAGCAATTGAATTGGGCTCTACTCTTATAGCCCATTTGGTGGGCTGTACTAGAGATGATAATTATACCCTCTAACTCGTTTACCCGCAAGTACTTGACCATAATAGAGTGGGTAGTACCTGACTATTCTGATAAACGGGGTGGGTACGATTACTAAGTAAAAAACTTAACTCAGGTATCGGCATAGGGGTACTCACCTTGCGTACTCGACCCAACTATTTATATATAAAAAAATAAAAAAATATATGAGGTATATATATATAACTTATGTAAAATACACATAAATAAATATTTATATAAAAACATTAGGTTGTATTATTGAAGTATTACTACTTTTAGTATATGATATCGTCATTAGATTTTTTTTTCTTCAAATTCATATTTCTTTTTATTTTTAAAATTATTTAAATAATAGTTTTTTTAATTTTTTACCAGGTATGGGTACCCATTTACCCGTACGGGTAATATCCGAACTTATCCTGCCAACTTAAACGGATAAATGGGGTTGGTATGGATTTGATTTTTTCTCACAAATACGGAGACGAGATAGCCATACCCATCTTGAACCTTACCAGTTGCCATCCCTAGGTCATACCATATGTTAGACTTGATTAAGAATTAAAAATAACTACATAAAACCCTAAGATCATTATGTCAAATCATCAAGAATATATTATTGAGGACTATGGAAGCAAATAATTTGATCCATAGTGAAGAGAAATGGAAAGCTTAAGCAAGAGTGTGAATAAGAAGTCATGAACATATGAATGTCGGAATGCGAGAATCTACGGGTTAGTGGTCTTCCACTATCAAATCTCTTTAGTGTACTCAATGACTTTTATTTCTTAGATAGGAAAGAGGAGAAGAGCAGTACTCGAAATTATGACTTGACATGGGTACCACAATCTTATAGTTTTCTTTAGATAATATGTTACCCAATTGTAACCCCATCAGTCACAGTTGGATTAATATTCGATCTCTACACATTACAAAGTGTATATCCATTAGATATTTTGAGGATACTTAATTAGAACATTAATCAACCTACTTAATTAAGGTATACATATTATGTAAGATTCGATCTCTACACATATTATGTATAATTGTAATTAACTATGTGACCTAACATATGGGAAATAAATAAAACCCAACCTAATTTTAGTATATGATATTGTCATTAGATTTTTTTTTTTCTTCAAATTCATATTTCTTTTTATTTTTAAAATTATTCAAATAATATTTTTTAAATTTTTTATCAGATATGGGTACCCGTTTACTCATACGGGTAATATCGGAATTTACCCTGCCAATTTAAATGGGTAAATGAGGTTGGTATGGATTTTATTTTTTTCCACGAGTACAGGGGCGAGATAGCCATACCCATCTTGAACTTGACCTATTGCCATCCCTAGGCTGTACCATATGTTAGACTTGAATTAAGAATTGAAAATAAGTAGATAAAACCCTAAGATCATCATGTCAAATCATCAAGAATATATTATTAAGGAGTGCGGAAGCAAATAATTTGATCCATAGTGAAGAGAAATGGAAAGCTTAAGCAAGAGTGTGAATAAGAAGTCATGAACACACGAACGTCGGAACACGAGAATCTAAGGGTTAGTGGTATTCCACTATCAAATCTCTTTAGTGTACTCAATGAGTTTTATCTCTAAGATTTGAAAGAAGAGAAGAGTAGTACTTGAAATTACTATTTGACTTGGGTACCACAATCTTATAGTTTTCTTTAGAAAATATGTTACCTAATTGTAACCCCATTAGTCACAGTTGGATTAATATTCGATCTCTACACATTACAAAGTGTATATCCATTAGATATTTTGAGGATACTTAATTAGATCATTAATCAACCTACTTAATTAAAGTACATATGTTATGTAAGATTCGATCTCTATACATATTATGTATAATTATAATTAACTATGTGACCTAACATATGGGAAATAAAGAAAACCCAACATGTAGGCTTCCTTAAATTTTTAAATAAGAGGGAAAAAATGAAGGAAAAGAAAATATTTTATTACAAAATTTATGCATATATTAGCTTAACTAGGATTCTAATCTATCCCCTCTCTGCCTATACACTTTAAAGAATTCTACAATCACAAGAATACTAAACCAACTTACCTGACCTCAATTGGCTAAAATGAAAATAAAACAGTGGGGCAATTCTTGCCCTTGATTCACTCTGTGAATATTTACTGTGGTCACATACTAATTGCTCGATATTACATTGCGTGTGGTTCTAAATTGGGTCCAAGGCCTGTGTAATTTAATGGATCGAAGACTACTCGATCAAGGGAAATTTATCTGACTAGTAGTCTTTTGCCATAGATTTACTTTTTTAGTAGTCCCTAATAAGTAAAAAGACTAACTTGCTCTCTTTAACCCTATAATATTTATTTCTTTTTTCCATGGCCGCAACTTGTTTCCCTTCCCATCGCCACTTTTTTTTTTAAAAAAAAAAAGAAAAAAAATGAAGAGAGAAGAGAACGAGAATTTGCTCTATTTCTCTCATAAAACGCCTAAAAATCAAATGAAAACCCTAGATTCCTTCTTCTTCAAACCTCTAACTATTATTCTCCCATCTACAAAACTAACCTAACCTATTCTATATTACTAAAATGCCAAAAAACTTGGTCATCCGCAAAAAATAGCTCAACTTGTATATGAAAGGAAATTATGGACTAAGATTTCAATCCTCGCTCACCTATTTAATACCACCGAGGTTGAGGAAGATGAAGGTTATTGGTGATGGTACTTCAACTTGCTGATTTGTATATCAATACCGATAGTAAGAAAGTTGTAGAAGAAACATACAAAGAGGGTCACAAAGTACATAGACAAAAAGATAATTTTTTTATTCTTATTCGATAAGTTGGGTAAATTGATTTGATATGAGATTTTTTTTTGTACAATTATATAATTTGCAATTTTGTTTATTTAGATGCGTATAAATGTTTTTGTAACCCTGAAAAAGGGATTTTGTATTGGATTTTTGTAGTGATATGATGTATTGTCATTTTTATTATAAATGTCAATAATTTTAGTGACAGATTTTGTAACTGTCATAAATATTATGACTGGAATTCACATACAATATCTTTGACACTATTTCCTTCACTTATGCAAGGTTAAGGTGAGCAAGAGGAAAATGATAAGCTGCAAGAGTAGATTAGAGAAAACAGGATAACAAGTCAAGTCTGAAGGCATGTAAGCAAATTGCGACTCTAAGTCATAATTTTGTGACTATGAGTCACATTTAGGACTACATTCTACATTAACTTTAACTTAATGATGATAATTTCTTCAAAACTCAGTTCATTATTTTATTAACGAAAAAGATGAGTAAGAGGCAGCTAATTATCTATAGTAGTAGGTTGGGAAGAAAGAGGATGACAAAATAGCGTTAAAAGTAAATTAATAAATTGTGATTGTGTGTCAGAACGGATGTGCCCATATGTCACATTATTTTTGACGTAATCACAATAATAATTTTGACACTCTTTCGTTGATTTATGAAAGGTTAATAACCCATGGCAACAAATTGGGGAGAAAGAAGATGACAAAATAGGCAGTCTCGGATGGTAAATTAAGAATTTGTGACTCTAAGTCATAATTTTCGTGACTTATAGTCATAGTAGATTGGGGAGGAAGAATACCACTACCTAGCTTTGAAGTTAGATTACAAAATTTTGAACGTAAACACAATTATGACTACATACTCATGCTTTCGTTCAAAATATGAAGAAGAAATCCAAAGCAAAATAAACTTTACAAGTAATAAAACTTTGTCGAAACTGAGAGAGAAAGAGAGAGAGAGAGAGATCTGGGGGTATGAGAATGGAAGAGAGAGTGAGAGAAAGAATAATAGTAAGAAAGTGACACTTTATTTTCTCCATCCCAATATAGATATTATTTTGGTCCCCATGACAGTTATAATTCACAAGAATAACACTGCCCATCTCTACAAAAACAATAACACCAATCTACAATTGGTCAACAAATAATAATAAAGGGAAATAAATTATGTGACAAGATCTTACTATATTATTAATAGTATGTAATAGAAACCGTGGCAAATAATATGACACATAGTCACAGAAATTGCAATTATTTCTATTGCTATTTCTCCAAAACTAAAAGAAAGTACGTTTTTAGTCATAATTATCAATAGTTTGAAATGCGTGACAAAAGGAGACACAAATTGTGAAATTTCTAACGCCAAATTTTTCCATATCTAGAAAGCAAAATGTTTTTAAGCATAATACTCGATCATTTGATATATGATCACACAAATTGTGACAAAACGTCGCAAAAATTGTGACTATTTATAACTTTATTTTTCTAGACTTGGAAGGAAATATGTTTTTAATAGTAGATATCACTAGATTGCTATTATATGTCCTTATACAAATATTGCCCCATTAATTTTAACTCCCAAATAAAAAGTTAGTAGAAAAAAAGCACACATATGTCTTATATTTTCGTCCAAAATATAAAAAAGGAATCTAAGACAAAATGGACTCACAAAGAATAAGATTTTGTCAAAACTAAGAGAGAGAGAGCTGAGTAGATAAGAAGATTTTATGGAAAGAGACACATTTATTGCCAGATTTAAAAAATGGTTGACTGGAGGAGAATTAAGCTTTCACGATACAAAGACTTATTTAGAGAAAGAGAGAGAGAGAGAGTTGTCTAGAGAATAAGGATAAATATAGAGAAGAAATACTAAATTTGGATCAGAGAAAGAGAGAGAGAGAAGGGATTGTGTGAGTTTAGAAAGAAAAGAGGAAATACTAGGGGAGAATAGAAAGAAAACGATGGAAAATTTTTGACGTTCTATTTGAAAAGATAAAATAGCAGAGATGGTATTTTGGGAATGAAATTTATTTCTCTTTCCAAACACTACTATAAAGTAATAATTTGTTATTAGAAATAGAATTTGAGAAGGACTATGCAAAAACACAACTAGTCACGTAAATTTCCCCTCGATCTACATATAACAGTCACATTGATTATATTTGGTTGCTGGGTAAATAAAAAGTGTCACTTCGAAAGTAATTTTTCCATTGACGTGTTTCTTTCGAATACTGTAGCACGAGGTAGTTGTACTTCCTAAAAATAGAAACTTTCGTTAGATACCCAAATTTTGTATAAGATTATTATCTTGTGTCAGACCATTTTCTTTTTTTATTTATTTTTTCTTTTTTAAGGATAAAGTTCATTAACAGTTTGACACTCCTTGTAACATAAATTATTACAATAAGAGTAACACCACCTGACGCCGTAAAACACTAATTATTAAAACTTCTTCACTATTTAGTCGTATTTCTCTTTTAACTTAAACAATTGAATGTTATCTTAATGGCTATAGTTCATTACTAATAAGTAAAATTTGATTATGTTTAATTCTTTCATATGAAATTTTGCAGGTCTTGCTAAAAATATTTGGGTTTTTGGTACTTGTTTGATTCTTATATTTTTCGTAGTTTGGCAAGATGGCCATCAAGTCCTAGGTTTTCTGCAATTAGGTCCCAAAATTCTAAGTGTTAGAATTTTATCACAGTAAAGTATAAAGTAGCCCACATGTCAAAAGGTTATAAGTTTGATTTCAAAAAATAATAATAATTAAATAAATAATGAATGATGTGATACAATTATTCAGTTTATAGAATGTAAAAAATGAAAAACTGAATAGATATTTTAAATATCCAATAACCACCTACTTTCTTGATGGAAGAAAGTGGATTAAGAGATTATAAATAAATTGAAGGGTCTCTATTCTACATTAAGAGTGAGATGCGCTAAAATTTATTCGCCTATGAAAAATCTATTTCTAAAAAGTCTCTCATAAAGAGGAATATAATAGAAGATCTCGGTTTATTTGCTGCTTGTCTTATTTAACAACAATAGCTGGAGCTACGATCTTTATCTTATACTAAAGATTTTTTCTAACATGCTTATATTAAAGATTTTTTCTAACATGTGGTATCAGAGTGGACCTTTAGTCTTTTGTTTAGTATATATTATGCTTTTAATTTTCTCCGTTGTTGATAATTTTAGAGTATATGGTTTTATGTTAAATTTAGAGATGATATTTCTCTTATATATATATAAAAGCATAGTATTTTATTAGATATGCCATATCTATCTTCTGAAATTGCTTTATTGTTATTTTAAGAGACATGATATTACTATATATATCTTATTTGAATCTGGATGGTTATTTTTGTTTTAGTCATCTTCTAGTTTTAGTAATTATTAATTGAGAAATAAATAGAATTAGTTGTAAATTGTAATTGTCTATTTATTCTGTACCGCTGTTTTAGTTTTCTAACTGTTTGCAGTATTTGAGTTAAATTTTTTTTTTTCCGAAATACAAACTGAGATTTTGAATATCTTAACATTTGTTTGTTATTTTATGGACTCTGTTTGCGTAAATTGTTAAGATATTCAGTTCTTAGTATATGCGTGATATTTTTAGTTTTCCCTTATTTATGGTTATCACTTTAGGCAAAATTTTAAAAGCTATAATATATTTGATAATGATCATTACGTTGTTTTTTTCGGAAAATTGTTTTTCTTCATGTGGAATTAATTCTTTGGCCATTTATTTTCTTACGGTTAGTAAGTTTTGTCCGATTCCTTATGGTGCATATTACTAAATGTCATTAGGATTTAAATTCAGGATTTAAATTGAGATATATGGATATATATGGTTGATTAGTTATTTCTTGTCTTATTGCCTTTTGGTTATGGTTACAATGAAGTTCTTATCTGATTGTTTATTTAGCATTTGAATTATTAAATGCTATACGCATTCAAATTGAGAAATCTATAAGGCTATTTGTTTTTGACTTGTTTGAGATTTTCATATGCTCACCGTTTTAGCAATGACCATTAAAATTGTTTTTCCGTATAGTTTTATTTATGGCTTTATTTGAAAAAATTTTAAAAGGCTATAATGTAACGGCCCGATTTTTTTTTAGACCGACATCTATGTATGTTCTTTACTTATTTTATTTTTTAAAAGTCCCTAATTTAAACTATGAAAATTCATGAATTGTTTTTTATATAATCTCGTCAAAGTAGTTAATCAATTATTCTAAATATCATATTAAGAAATTAAGACAAACTATTGAAAAAAATATTATTTTTTTTGTGAAGTTTAAATAATGCGCAACTAAAAAGGCTTCCAAGTGAGGAGGAGAGTCTCATGTAGACCTCTTAAATCTCAGGCTCTCCATAGACAAGATTTAGTCTTTTTGAAAAAGCCTATTTAGTCTTATATTTATTCAAATTAAAATATTAGATACTACAACAAAACAACATATTTATTTAAAAATCTTTAATTATTGAAAATATGCTTCAAGATAATATATTTATGGTATTCCTTAAGAATAAAATTAGTCATTATATTTAACAAAATGATTACTTAATCTTAGAAGCATAGTAAAACTTAAAATTAAGATTTCATATTAAAATATATTGTCTCGATATTAACTCAAGGAAACATTTATCTTAATTTTATAGATTTAAGTAAATTATATCGTTTAAAGAGAAAAAAACATATACAGAATTTATTGTGGAGGTATTCCAAAGCCCGTGCGATGCATCCATCCCTGCCTCAATTCTGGTCAACCCATTATTCAAAACAAAGGTTGCTTACCTTTGATACCTACAATATGGACATTTACATTACGTGAGCTTTCGCTCTGTAAGTAAAAATTAACTCATAAAACATTTTATACGAATAATATTTTATGAAAGTTCAATTTTTTTTGCATCTTTATGTTATTTTTTAACTTATATTTTATGAAGTAATCTTTTATCACATATGTTATTTTAAAATTTTTTATCTTACTTACAGGCCCTTGTGTACGTACCGAGTATGCACTTACCAATTGAGAATCAGGAGAGCGACTCTACTGAAACACCAACAGTCATAACTCATCATATTTTTTTGAGGAATCTTCACCTAGTGGAGGTCACTCTTATCTTCCCTTTGGAATGCTCACGTAACGGAAGTTGGTATGATACCTTTATATCCATGAGCAATATTGTAAAGTAAATTTGTCTCATCTTAATATCATATGAGACATGTATATTCATAAGTACACATGCAAGCCAAATAAAATATCTCCTATATAGGCAAAATATCACATTTAATCATTTCAAATATTCTATTTTAAAATAGAACATAATTTAAAACTATCCACGCCATAGGAGAGATTGTACTAACCTTAAGTCCTTAGAGAATGTTCATCATGCTTGTAGTGAAATAACACACACTTAACCTTATTGCAACCACGTGCCTTTTCTTTTTATTTATTATTCATACATCAACATTCATTTTATATGTCAACATATGCTATCATTGGTCATATGAAACCTATTTTACGTGCTTAAAAATTTTTACAATATAAATCTTAAAATAATATTTTATATTAAAATTGTAGAATTTTCATGCGTAATGCATACTTAAGGAATTTCATATTCTAGTACATAATTTTATTCATTCTAAAAATTTATGTGAATCCGTATGAAATAAATTTAACTCTAAAGATTATGGTTTAGAATTTATAAACAATGTTTATCACTATCTTTTTTCTAATTTAGAATTTGTAATAAAATTATTAAAGTTGCGACTAAACGAGAATGACTGAATTTTCGGGAATGTTTTATAAATCAAACAAACTCAAAATTTTAAAAGCACATCATTAACATATTGTATAGAATCTATTTTACAGCTTTACTTAGCTAAAGACTAATTTGTGTTAAATAATTTTTATAAAATTATAAGAGTAGAGTATAAAAGTGAAACTTTTAAGAAATTAAGTACCCATATAGAATATGTTTCATAAAAATTTTAGATCTTAATAAGATATCTAACTTTATATATCATAGATTGAATTTAAGCCTAAACACAATAAAATATACAATTATTGAAAGACTAAGAGGTCTAAGAATTACCTTTTTTTTTTTTTTCTCTTGAAACTTGAAGAACTCAAAGAGGAAACTCTTGAAATCAAAATAGATGAATAGAAACTTTGAGAGAGAGATGAAAGAAAATAATTGAAGGAACTTGATTGTGTTTACAAAAGAATACCCTATTTATAGGCTAATTATGTACATAAAATATAATTAAAATTTAATTCAAAAAAATATTAATACTAATCACTATTTACCTAATTTTTTTAATTTGTTATCTTTTCATCATACAATTAAATTAATTTTATTAACCTAATTATGCACCATGTACTTAAAAAAATTATACACTATCTTATCATATTTACATTTAATATCCATAAAATCATATAATGGATATATCATTTAAATAATTAATGCATGATTATATAAATTTCTTAATTTTTGTTTTGTTTTCTAATATAATTGATGAATTTATTTTATTTTAATGGTGATAATATATAGTTAAAATATGTTAATAATCTTTTATATAATTTTTCATTCTTATAAGTGAATTGATGAATGTATATGCATATTACTAAAATATGTTAATGGCTACACCATTAATTCTTCTTTCACTCACTCACTCTCTCTCTCTCTCTCTCTCTCTATATATATATATATATATATATATATTACTTGTGACTATTTAACTTGTTACTTAGGCTTGGAATGCTTATTTCAACTTGGGCTCTCCTATTACCTATTGGGCCAAGATAAATGATATTGGGTTCAAGGATTAAAATCCAATGATAATTATAATTAAGAATATTAATAATTTCAAATTTTGACTTTTCTATTATCTATTGAATCAAGATAAATGATTATTAAATTCAAACAATTTAGGACTCAATAGTAAACATTATTAACTAAGCCTACTTCTTATTAATAATAATAGTCGTATATGTTGTAAAATAATTTATACTTGAAATTAGGCACATAGTTCAACTTGGTTTTCTTGTGTGTATCTTACTGCAATATATTCACAAAATTCATTAGTATATAACTATTCAATTTCTAGGTTCTAAGAAACATAATAAAATTTTAAGATAAGAAAATTAATCATGATAAATTTATTTTTCAAAAAAATACACTAATATTAAAAGATCATGATAATTAATAATTATTAACATAATTTTATAAGTTTAGGGCTTTCTCAGGGTTTATAGTCTCCCCTACTTATGAAATTTTCATCCTTAAAAATTAGAACAGGTGTGGGTATTTTTTCTTCATCTCTTTTTCTCATTCCCATGTAGCTTTTTCGATTTTGTGATTACGCCACAATAACTCAACTAAGTGTATTATCTTATTCCGAAGAGTTTTCCCTTCACACACTAATATTTTGACTGGTTTTTCTTCGTAGGGTAAGTCTTCATAAATCTCGATGGGTTTATCATTTAACACATGTGAAGGTTCCGAGACATTTAGCATTGATACATGAGAGACGTTATGTATATTAGCCAATTCTGGTGATAAAGCCAAACTATATGCTACTTTTCCTACTCGTTCAAGGATCTCAAACAGTCCAATATATCTTACACTCAATTTTTCCTTCTTCCCGAACCTCATTATACCTTACATTGGTGCAACCTTAAGAAAAATTACGTCTCTCACTTGAAATTTCAATGGTGTTCTCCGTTTGTCAGCGTAGCTTTTTTGTAAACTTTGGATAGTTTTCATCTTTTTTTGATTTTTTGTACAAGATTAGTGGTCTCCCTTATGAAGTCGGTGGTTTCTAAGTGCTTCTCCCTAAGTTCATACTAATAGACTCAGGATATACATCTCCCTCCATAAAGCTTCGTAAGGTGCTGTGTTGATAGAAACTTGATAGCTATTATTATAATAGAATTCTATCAATAGAAGCTTCTTCTCCCGTGCTTCTTTAAAGTCTATCACACATGCCATGAGCATATCCTCTAGAGTTTGGATGGTTCGTTCTGACTGTCCATGTGTTTGTGGATGAAAAGTTGTACTAAAAAGTAGTTCTGTTCCTAAAGTTTGTTGAACTTTTCTCCAAAAAGTACAAGTAAATATAGAAACTTGATAGCTATTATTATAATAGAATTCTATCAATAGAAGCTTCTTTTCCCGTGCTCCTTTAAAGTCTATCACACATGCCATGAGTATATCCTCTAGAGTTTGGATGGTTCGTTCTGATTGTCCATGTGTATATGGATGAAAAGTTGTACTAAAAAGTAGTTTGTTCCTAAAGCTTGATGAATTTTTCTCCGAAAAGTACAAGTAAATCTACTGTCACGGTCAGAAATGATCGATCGTGGTATTCCATATAGTCTGACTATTTTAGTCATATAAAATTCAGCTAACCTTTCTAATAAATAAGTGATTTTCATCGGTAAAAAATATGCTAATTTTAGTTAATTGATCCATAATTACCCATATTGCGTCGTATCCTTCACACATTTTGGGTAATCCAACCACAAAATCCATAGTAATTATTTCCCATTTCCACTCAGAAATTTCTATTGGTTGTAACTCCTCTGCAGGTCTCTTGTTTTTAGCCTTGACTTTCTGATAAGTCAAATTGAATTTCAATTTGTAACTCTCGTACAAATAGTGTCGCTAAAGTTTAGGAGCGAATATTATAGAAACAAGTTCTAGATCATGGGTTGGATAATTTTTCTTGTGCACCTTGACTTGTCTAGAACCATATACCACGACCTTCCTATTTTGCATCAATATTGCTCCTAGACTCACCTTCGATGCATCACTAAAGATGTCAAACTATCCTTTATCTAACAAATAGTAAGGATAGGTGCACTAGTAAGCCTATTCTTCAGCTCTTGAAAACTGTCTTCACACTTCTCTGTCCATTTATATTTCTTTCCTTTTCATATAAGGGCTGTGAGAGATGCAACGAGTTTTGAAAATCATTCTATAAATCTTCGATAATAGCTTACTGATCCCAAAAAGCTCCTTACTTCTGTCACACTTTTTGGTTGTGACCAATTGTTGATCACCTCTATTTTTAAGGGGTCTACCAACACACTTTCGCTTTAGATGACATATCCTAGGAACTAAACTTGGTCAAACTAAAATTCTCACTTGGAGAATTTTGCATAGAGACGATGTTCCCTTAATTTCTACAATGCGAGTCTCAGATGTTGTTCATATTCTTCTTGAGACCTTGAATAAGTCAAGGTATCATCAATGAAGACTATGATAAACATGTCCAAGTTATCATTGAATACTCAATTTATTATATCCATGAATGTTATAGGGGCGTTGGTTAGCCAAAAAGACATCACTAAGAACTCATAATGTCCATATCGGGTCCGAAAAGCAGACTTCAGAACATCAATTTCTTTAATTCTCAATCGATGATAGCTGAATCATAGATCGATCTTTGAGAAAATTGCAACTCTTTTTATTTGATCGATCAAGTCATTTATCCTTAGCAATGGATATTTGTTCTTTATAGTGACCTTGTTTAGTTCCATATAGTCGATGCACATTCTAAATATGCCATCTTTTTTCTTTACAAATAGCACTAGTGTGCCCCATGGTGAGTGGCTTGGTCTGATGAAACCTTTGTCTAACAACTCTTCCAATTGAATTTACAACTCCTTCAGCTTAGCGGAAGCCATTTTGTATAATGCCTTAGAGGTAAGGGTAGTACTCAATAGTAATTCGATTTCGAAAGAAATTTCTCACTCCGGTGGTTGTCCAGGTAAATATTTAGAAAATACGTCAACGTACTCCTTAACAAATTTTACATCCTCTGGTCTCTTCTTTTGTTCCTTACTCTTGTCTATGATATTAGCTAAATATCCCAGCTACCCATTATTCAACATTCTCGTTGCTTGTATTGCTGAGATCAACATCCGAAGTTGCTTAATTGAATCTTCGTTATATATGAACTTTTCTACTTCTGGAGGCTAGAACATGACTTTACGACTTCGAAATTTAATACTAGCATTATATCTACCTAAAAATTCCATCACTATAATGACATTGTAATCTATCATTTCTAGGATGACTATGTCGGTAAAGAGTTCTCTAGTGGTTATAATTATCGAAACGTGCCTATTCCAATAGCTTGAAGTTAAGGTTGCTCTTACTAGTAAAGCTATGTTAAGGATTTTAGTCATTCTATCACTACCCTGGGCTATCTTTTTTGCAAACATAATCGATACAAAATAATGTGTTGCATCAGAATCAAACAAGACATATGTATTTTGAGTGGCAACAAATAGCTGAACTGTGACCACATTAGAAGTTCTCACCTCCACATCGTCCTTAGTGATAGCGTACACTTGTAAATTAGTGTCTCGACCCTCTAATCTTCCTTTACTAATATAAGGCCCTCAAGTTTCATATGCATGTTATGGATTTGAGATCCTTATGGCCTGAGTGTAGTAGCTGGTTCAGCTCGTTTTGTTTGTTGTAGCAATTCTTAGCATAATGGCCCTCCTTGCCACAAATATACATGTGCTTAAGCCAAAACGACACTCTTCGGGATGTTTCCTCTCACACTTGGTACATTATAAAAGTTATTCTTCCTCTTCTTTCCATTATAATTGTTCTTGTTGCTCTAGTTTTTATTATGGCTAGATTAGGTTCCATATCCTCTTTGGTCGTAATTTTGATTCGATTTATCTTGTTAACGTTGGTTTTCTTTGCTTTTAAATATCTCTGTCATTCTTTCTTTGCTTGAACAAGGCGGTACTCTGCTCTGAGTGCCATTTTGACACATTCTGCCATAATAGTTGGTAGGTTGTCGCTACTGTCAATCATAACTACTAATTCAGGGCGAAATATTTCTTGCACCCTCCTTACTCATTCCTCTTCAATGGGTTCCAAATAAGGACAAAGCTGTGCCAGCTAGTCGAACTTTTGTACAGCCTGAATGACTATCATAGTCCCATGTTCGATATTAATAAATTTATTTTACTGGGCCTGCATTACCATACGATTATAGTATTTCTGGTTGAATTCGAAGATGAAATCATTCTATGACATCTTCCCGACATTTTTTCTCATTTTGACTATCTCCCACCAATATCTTCTGTCCTTCTTCAAAACATAGGATACACATAATATTTTTTTCTAATCATTAAGGTTCATAACGTCCAGAATAGTTTGAATTGAGGTCAACCATTCTTTGGCCACCAAAGGATCTGTAGATCCTTCGAACTCAACTGGACGCATCGTTGTGAAGCATTCGTATAGTGGTTCTTGGCGAACCACTCGTTGATTAGGTATAATAAGTTCTAGTTGTAATACTTGATTTTCTTCTCAAGGTTGTGGTTCTTTAGCATCCACTTGGGGTTCAGAATTTACATCATGTGGCTATCTTACTTGCTCATGGAGGTTTCTTATCTCCTCTTCTTATGCTTGAAGTCGTTGTTGCAAGTTAGCTACAAGGTTACTTAAGTCAGGTATTTCAGTAGTGTTGAATGAATTAACTCTTGGTCTTCCCCTTCCTCTCTCCATTTTGTGTTAATAGATTCTTATTCATTAATCCTGGGAATAACTTATTTTTAATTACTAAATCTTGACTATTTATGGAAAGGAGAATTATAACACATGACATCTTTTATTGATGAATTTATTCATAGTTTACATAATCATAGAAACATAGTTTATATATTAAAATGCTTAAACTATAATTAACTTTACTAATTGCTTATTCTCCTATATTATCATCAGAGGGTTCACCTGGGTCTTCCTCTGGGTCATCCTCTGAGTTATCCTCAGTGTCTGCCTCATCATTATTGTTGTGTCTTAACCTAGTGGGCATAGTTCTCTCCGTATCCAATTGTTCTTCCTTCTCTATAGAAATTTCAACTATGAAGATGGCCATTTCCATAAGAGTTCTAGTATGAAAGTTTGGATATGATTGAGGAAGTTGTGTCAATATCGAGTGTGGCAACCCCCATGTGTATACTACATTCAAAACTCATGATAGTACAATAGAAAGACCATGATCCAATATTTTACGAGTAAAATCCATATTATACTATTCTATTCTCTCGTTGAATCGATGTGTCCAAGTACTTATTTCCTCTGAGAAGGCTATCCCTCCTTCTGACGGTCTCCATCGGTGAGAGAAGGATAAAGTTTCTCGTATTGGTTGTTGGGATATATTCCTTAATGAGTTCTGAATCAGATTGCGGTGTTTCATTTCCTAAAAATATGCTGTGATTAGATGACTGATTCAAATTAATGAAGTCTTTTCCCAAGTGCAGGAGTGTCAAAGTAATAAATTACTCGGTAAGACCGAGATCGATCCACAGGAAGGTTAGTGAATAATACAAGACCATAACACATATATTACAGGAATAAAGATGATAGAAGAAATTATGTTATAGGATGATTATGACAATATAAAAAAAATGACAAAAATATAACGATATAAAATTGCAAAATTAAACAGTTCCTAAGATTAGGGGATCCACTCTTGGGTACATCAAATAAGTATAACCTAAGATCTTTTATCACTCGATTGGAATCCACACACAACGGAGGTTCCAATCGGAAGATTAATCATTAAAGATTCATTATTAGTTATTTATGTAATTAGATTAGTTTTCTTAATTACCTTCTTTGATAACGCCA
>JXTB01000257.1:577436-600273 GCA_002914805.1 Parasponia andersonii
TTGTGAATTGGAATTAGTGAATAATTGAGTATAGAATCCATGAGTTTAAGAATTGGATCAAAATCCCATGTAGTTTAGAATCTGTACCTATTTTATAAAACCTGCGCAGAAACAAATATTTAGCACAAATTAGAGGTAATTCTTGCTTTTATGCCTATGTCTACAAAAATGCTTTAAATTAAGAAATTTAATGAAACTCTAAGTATATAATGATGATCTAATCCCATAATAAATGTACACAATTAGACGTTCATCATTAGACGGTAGAACTTCTCCCAACTTATACTAATTGGGGAATGCCCCAATACTTTCCACCAAACTCGAGTCTGATTCTACAGTTGCATAATAGCAAGAATAGTCTATTCGTACTCACGGATGCGACATACCCACAATATTTACTCTATTTCATGAAGGCAATCTTGAAATACTACAAGTTTAGGATCTCCACTGTAATATGATGATTGTCCTAATGTAAAGGTAGCTACTATTGCAGCTCCATAAAGTTCTACTCGACCAATCTCCTGGTCTATCAGGATATCGATCATCGAGGCATCCATTTTACTCTCTAACACATACTTATGGTTAACTGGCATACTAAAATGAAATTTCTACTTACTTGAGTTGACTGAATTGTTGCAGAGTGATGCAAGATTACTTATGTACAATATTTGAAAATTCTAAAATAGATCATTTTATAGCACTTTAACTACTTGTAATTATACCTTAGAATTTATTTCAACATTTTGAAATATTAAAATATTTTGTCTTCCGAAAATTTATATGTTGAGGAAGAGGTAAAATAATTCATACTTGAAATAATATATATGTTGTAAAATAATTTATACTTGAAATTAGGCGCATAGTTCAACTTAGCCTTCTTATGTATATCTCACTGCAATATATTCACGAAATTCATTAGCGTATTAGTACTCAATTTCTATGATCAACGAAACATAATAAAATTTTAGACAAGAAAATGAATCATGATAAATTTATTCTTCAAGAGAATACTATAGTGCCCAAAGTTCTCATTAGTGTATTTAGCCAATAATAAACATAATGACTTGTCATTTAATACATTCATATCTACTTTTAATAGGAAAAAAAAAAGTGAATTTTTATGATAGTTATTTAATTAAATAATTAAATTCCTAGTTTTGTGTAGGTAGTGAAGGGTCGATTTCCAGATCAAGAGAAAAGATATGCCGATAGTAAAAGGGCTTTCTTGTTTATCAACATTCCCTATATTTGTTAAGTAACTTAAGTAGATATATTTATATTTGCAAATACTTATTTTATTGACCGACTTAAGCTATCTGACACATTATTCTCTCATGAAATCAATTTCTATTTTTATTTTTTATTATATTTTAAAATGTCTTTCCACTAAAATTTTAACAACCGACTTATTATGTTTTGTTTTAACTAGATACATCTATTAGAAAACTTTTATTAAAAAGCTATATTCATTATACTACAAAACCCACCTCTTTGTATCAAGGCCTATGTTTCTTCCATTATCATATCTGTCTAAGGTCTATAGATAAGTCCAGCTTTTTGCCATAAGGTGAGTTATTATTTTCTTCATTATTATTTGTTCCAAATTATATATCTAGTTAAGTATATTTGAAATTGAACTTGATCATTAAATGGCTTCAACTTTTGAGAGAAAGTTTCGTGTTCTTAGAATCTTACTAGTAGAACTAGTATCTTCTTTTGTTAATTGATACATAAGTAGGTATATAATAGCTAGAGATGTTAGGAATTTACTATAACCTGATTTGAAATTTAATTTTAATATGATGTCGATGAGAATTTTATACATATATGTATACATGTGAGTTTTTAATAAGGTTATGTTTTATTAATATTCATTTATTCCTACAGGTAGAAATTTTCATAGTGTTATGAGTTAGTAATGGAAGTGATTATGGATATATTTTGTCTTATTTTATTGGAGGAAGTTCTGGGAATGTTTAAGAAATAATACCTTTCTCTTGAGTCGGTTTTATAGGATTAATATTTTGTGAACAAAAGTCATTTTGGTACAAATAAGATTCACAATATTAATCAGACATTTATGACTACTGCTTGTATGTTTTGGGTGATAGTATAATCAACGTGTATATTGAAATATTTTATCGTGATCTTGATGTTATCTTGAATACCTAAATGGCTATGTGAGAAAAATTTGTATGAGACTTTTAATCATGACTTCAGGGTAAAATAAATTAAAATGAGATTGAAATGTCATGATTAGGCCTTTTGAGCACATCAAGCTTCCCTTGAAGAGGAAATCGGTCTTTCATTTTACTTTGTGTTTGAGGACCAAAGGTAGACCAAAGGTAAGTGGAAATTCTACTCTAATATCACAAAAACGTATGTATATAATTGTATATGTTAAAGGTGATATATATGTGACATTGAGTTTGATATATTTGAAAATTATAAATATTATTTTCATGAGACATGTTATAGTTTTTATGCATAAAATTATTATTTACAGCTTGTAGTTTTAATAAAGAATATTATACCCTAAACGTTATTTATTTTTTAAAAAAGGGGTATGTTTCTTATCTTGGTGATCTGGTAGTTAAATGTGGTGAAATCCCTTGAGGTTAAGTCCAAGATAGGGTAAGTCAAATAATAGGGAGGTAAAATCGTCAAATAATAGGGAGGTAAAATCCCTTGAGGTTAATTACAAGACAGGATAAGCCTCAAATGATATTTATTAAGAGGATATTTGTTCTATCACTGAGTTAGGAATTATACTAAGGAGGGGGCCCAATCAAAATTCAAAGTTTAATATATTTTTTTTCTTCGAAAATTAAGCGTACAATAATTAATTAAGATTTTTGTATAAATTGTTTATAAGCATGCATGGATATCCATTTACTGGGCCATTACTTATTTAGTTATTGTGATGCAGATGATTAGTACTAGGAGTAATGTTGGCTGAGCTGTTTCCACTCCAATGTTGTTCATATGCTAGTTTTGAATTGAAAAAGTACTTTTGAGAACCTTGTATATTTTTTTTACTACGTATGTGTATGTAGTGATCCTGTGGGAGTTATGAATAATAATAGAATTGTGTTTTGTATTGTACGAAATGTATATATTACTGCAGTGTAAAATAGATGTATCACAGATATTTTCAGAACCAAATAGAAAAGTCTAAATTTATTCTCTTCTTTCCGCATTTGTAGGGTCAATGAAAGTATAATAACACTGTTTAACATTTCTACGCATAAGTGAATGTATTTTTATGTAGTATAGCAGGGGGTGTTACAAATACACTAATATTAAAAGATCATGATAATTAATAATTATTATGCTAATTTTACAAGTGTAGAGTTTTCTGAGGGTTTACATGTAATATTTGGGGAAGCAAATTATCTTCGAAGGCCATTACACTTCTGGAAAATCATTTACGTTATAAAACTCTTTATGTGTATATGTGTTTCATTTATTTATGGCTATAAAAGGAGGCATTTTGGAAAAGCCATTTATGTAAGGATAATTTATAGATTATACTTTTCCTTGAATTATCTATTAATTACCAATATAGCTTAATAGATTTCTTTATTTGTCACAAGTTTTCATATATAGATTTATATGTGTATTATATTTTTATGTGTTTAATTTCTCTATTTCTAAATAAAAAGAGAATTATAATTCATACATAGAAAAAAGATATGAGTATGTATAGGATAAGGAATCTGAAAAACAGTTTTAGAAAAGCATGATGTTTTTTTTACTGCTTATATATTATTATAGTACATATCCTTCTTACTGCTAAATTTACACATTAATTTAAAATTACATATTGGAGTTATTTAGAGGATATGTGATATATATTATTTGGTAATTATTGTTTAAATATTACTGTAGCTCAAGGAGCAGGCACAACATCTTTAGTTATAATAATATTTATAAGATATAAAATCACATACAAAATCATTTAAATGATATTTTAAGACAATTACTAATTAAAGATGATTCATTAAAATAATTGTTGGGCTCGAGAAGGAGATAATTATTTTAGTGAGCCTTTTAGAATAAGATTGTAAATAAGACATAAAAAAATGAAATTCTCTATACCTACAGGTATAGAAATCCTATTACTGTTTGAGTGTCTTTATTTACTAATCTTATAAATAAAGTATATAAATTCAATATATGTTGTACAACCTCTACCCATAGAAAAGTTTGAATTTACAAATTGAATTTGATATTAGTTGATTCAATATATGGTTTAATTTTATTCATAGCATTGATGTGTATGTAATTTTCCTATGTAGTGGTTCATAATATTTTCAATGACTTTCGTGTTCTAATTTTATGTGGTGATAATTTTTCTGAGTGGAAGGAGAAAATTATCCTTACTTTGGGGTGCATTGATCTTGACTTAATACTTCATGAGCATGAACCGCCTGTCCCCATGGAATATAGTACGCTAAGTGACAGGACTACTTGTCAATCATGGGAGCGATTCAATTATCTTAGTCTCATGTTTATGAAGACTAATATAAGTAAGAGTACTAGGGGATCGATTCTTGAATGTGATAAGGCAAAAAATTCATGAAGGCTGTTGAAGAGCAATTTGTAGGTTCTAATAAAGGGCTAACACCCTTATGAAGAAACTTTCAGGCATGAAATATAACAATTCTACTAATGTATGTGAGCACATTATGGAGATGAGGGATATTCCTACTTAACTTAAGTCTTTGGAGATTGACATTTTTGAGTCATTCCTGATTCATTTGATTATAAAATCTTTTCTAAAGGAGTGTGATCCATACAATTCTACTAATGTGTGTGAGCACATTATGGGGATAAGAGATGTTGCTTCTCAACTTAAGTCTCTAGAGATTGATATTTTTGAGTCATTCTTGATTCATTTGACTATCAACTCTCTTCGTAAGAAGTATGGTCGATTTAAGATCTCATATAATACACATAAAGATAAATGGACTATTAAGGAATTCCTAATTATGTGTATTCAAGAGGAGGAGAGACTGAAGTATGAGAAGCTTAGGTTGCTAATCTCATAACTCATGATGAAACAAATGACAAGAAGGCTAAGGTTGGTCCTAAAGGAAAGAAAAATAATGTGCCAAAATGGAAAAGAGGTAATGAGGGAAAATGCTTCTTTTGCAAGAAAAAGGGGCACATAAAAGACTACCTGAAACATAAGAAATGGCTCAAGAAGAAAAGTAACTCTTTCATTTATGTATGTCATGAATTTCATTTTATTGAGGCTCTTAATAATACATAGTGGATTGATTTAGGTACAACAATTAACATTGCCAATGTTATGCACGGATTTCTAAATCTAAGTAAACTGGAGGCAAATGAAGAAATCATCTATTTGGGAATTCAGAAGAGTTTGAAGGTTAAAGGTGTGGGAACATTTAGACTAGTTCTAAAATCTAGCTTTTAATTAGATCTTAAAGACACTTTTTATATTCTATAATTTTCTAGAAATTTGGTTTCTGTTGCAAGACTAGTACCTTTGAGTTTTAAGTTTGTATTTGAAGACTTAAACTTTCTTTTATTTAAAGATGGTACTATTATTAGCAATAGTTTTCTGGTTGATAGTTTATATAAGTTTAACTCAGATCCCACATATGAATGCAATCTTTCAATCATGCAAGAAAATAATGTGGGCACTAAAGGTTGTATTATTAATGAGCACTCTTCTAAATTATGACATAGGAGATTGGGACATATCTCAATTCAAAGAATTATAAGATTAGTGAATGAGAGAGTTTTACCAACTATTGATTTCACTAATTTTGGTATTTGTATAGATTGCATTAGGAGAAAGTAAACTAACAAGAACTCTAAAGGTGCCGAGAGGAGTTCTGAAATTCTTGAGATCATACAGACAGACATTAGTGGACCATATTCTTCTTGTCTAAATAGTCAAAGATATTTCACATCTTTTATAGATGACCATACAATATATTTCTATCTCTATCTTATAAATCATAAGGATGAGGTAGTAGATTTCTTTAAGATTTAAAAAGCGAAGGTAGAGAAACAAAGAGAATGAAGAATTAAAATCATTTGATCAGACAAAGGATGAGAATATTATGGAAGGTTCACTAAGAAAGGTCAAACACTAGGTCAATTTACTAAGTTTGTCCAAGAGAAAGGCATTGTTGTACATCATAAATCCCAAGCACACCATAAGAAAGCAGTGTAGCTAAAATGAGAAACTGAACCCTAATAGATATAGTAAAGATCATAATCAGTAATTCTAGTTTGCCCTTAACTTTATGGAGTGGAGCCTTAAAAACCACTTTGTATATTTTAAACAGGGTTCCATCTAAGGTAGTTCCTAAAACACCTTTTGAATTATGGAATGGTTAGATACCAAGTTTAAGACATTCACATAATTGGGGTTGTCCAGTTGAAATGAGTATTTATAATTCTCAATTAAAAAAATTGAACCTAAGCACACTTAGCAGTTATTTTATAGGCTATCTAATGAACTCCAAAGGGTATAAGTTTTGTTGTCCTTCACACTATACTAGAATTGTCGAAGCTAGAAATACTAAATTTCTAGAGAATCATGAAGTGAGTGGGAGCAAATTTCCTCGAAATATTGGATTTCATGAAGGAATAGAAAATTCAGAATTGACTCCTCACGATAATGTAATTATTTCTTACTAAAGAAATATTTTAGAACTAATTAAGGAGCAACTGATTCAAGAACAACTACTCAATGAAGCTCCTATAGAGCCCACATCTCAAACTCTACCAAATAAGAATGAGACTATTAATTTACAGAGATCCTCAAGAGGAAGGAAACTAGCAATTTCTAGTGATTATGTTATATATCTCCAAGATTATGACTTTATTGTTAGACTTGATAATGATCCTAGCTTGTTTTCATAAGCCTTGAATGGACAAAACTCTACTTTTGGTATGATACCATGAAGGAAGAGATGGAATCTATGACTAAAAATTAAGTTTGCTATCTCATTGAGTTGCTAGTTGGTTATACAACAATTGGTTGCAAATAGGTTTACAAAACTAAAAGAAATGCAACTGGTAACATTGAATGATATAAAGCTAGACTTATAGCCAAAGGTTTTACTCAAAAAGAGGGCATTGATTATCATGAGATATTTTTTTCCAGTTTCTAAGAAAAATTCTTTTAGAATCACTATGGCTTTGATAGCCCATTTTGACTTATAGTTACATCAAATGGATGTGAAAATGACATTCCTGAATAGGGATCTTGAGGAAGAGGTATATATTGAGCAGCCTGAAGGATTCAATGAAAATGAGAACAGTCACCTAGTTTGTTAATTAAGGAAATCTATATATGGGCTGAAACAAGCTTCCTGACAATGGTATTTGAAGTTTCACAATGTTGTTACTTCATATGGTTTTATAGAAAATATCATTGATCATTGTATATACCTTAAGATCAATAGGAGAGAGTACATTTTTCTACTCCTATATGTAGATGATATTTTACTTGCTAGTAGTGACTTGGGTTTACTAAATGACACAAAAGATTTTCTTGCTCAAAACTTTGAAATGAAAGATGCGGGTGAAGCTTCTTATGTCATTGGCACAGAAATTCATAGAGACAAGTCTAATAGGACATTAGGATTGTCTCAAAAAGCCTACATTGAAAAAGTTTCGGAGCTATTTAGAATAAAAGATTGTGCACCTACTTTAGTATCCATTGTTAAAGTGGACAAATTCAATCAAGGTTAATGTCCACATAATGACTTTAAAAAGAACAAATGAAGGCAATACATTACGCTTCCATTATATGCAGTCTAATGTATGCCCAAATTTGTACTATACCTGACATTGCATTTGCAGTATAGGTACTATGCAAATATCAAAGTAATCCTAGTATGGAATATTAGAAAACTACCAAAAGAGATATGAGGTATCTATAACGAACCAAGGACTATAGACTTACATACAAGTATACTAATCATCTTGAAGTGACTAGTTATTCAGACTCGGATTTTGTTGAATGCTCAGATTCAAGGAAGTCTACTTCAGGATATATCTTCCTTCATGATGGAAGTGCTGTGTTTTGGAAAAATATTAAATAGACCATATTTGCTTCACTAACCACGGAGGTAGAATTAATTGGTTGCTATGAAGCTACGTCACAAGCATTCTGGTTGAGGAATTTTATCACAAGATTGAAAATTTTCGAATCTATAGTAAGACCTTTGAGGTTTTACTGTGATAATTCATCTGCAATATTCTTTTTCAAGAATAATAAGAGTAGAAGTCATAGAAAGCATATTGACATTGAGTATTTGGTTGTCAGAGATCATATCAAAAAAGCAAAAAATAGTCATTGACTATATAAAGACTGAGCTCAATATAGTTAACCCTATGACTAAAGGATTGCTGGCTAAATTGTACAAAGATCAAATGGATTATATAGGATTGTCTATTTAGATTTTTTTTATATTGCTTTTATTCTCTGACTATATACGTACTTATTTGACTATTTCAATTGATGTAATTTATTGTGCACATAAAGTTTATAATATTTATTCTATTGGGATTATTTAAGTAGGACTCGAATGACTTATAAGAAGTTTATTCATAAAGTAATATTTAGAAATTTTCAAATGTGTGATACATGGAAGAGAACATACATATAATTAGCACAAGACACCATGATTCATGTATTAGAAGTTTTACTTAAGTGTTTCATTATAAAGTGACTGAGAAAGTTACCAAAATATCTTATAGCCATGACAAGCCGTCACCATACAGTACATACCTTTGTTATGTGGACCAAGTGGGAGAATATTGGAATTTTATCACCATAAAGTGGTCCACATGTCAGAAGGTAATAAGTTTGACTTAAAATTAAAAAAAAAATAATTAAATAAATAATAGGTAATGTGGTATAACTACTCAGTTTATAGAATCTGGAAAATGAAAAACTGAATGAATATTTTTAATATCTAATATCCACCTACTTTCTTGACGAGAGAAAGTGGATAAAAAGATTATAAAAGAACTGAAGGGTCTCTACTCTAGTCTAAGAGAGAGATACGCTAAAATTTATCAACCTGTAAAATCTTTAACAAATCTCTCATAAAGAGGAATAGGATAGAAGAATTGGGTTTTTCTGCTGCTTGTTTTACTTAAACAATAATGACTAGAGGTACGATCCTTATCTTGTTCTAAAAATTTTTTCTAACACTAAGAACTTTAGCAAGCATTTCCCTTTTGTTAGTGATTGCTAAATAATTGATGAATTAAGCATGTGCAAGCAACGTGCAAGGACTTTGGAAGGGCAAAATGATCTTTTACTAGTACTAATTGGTTTGAAAAAAAATAAAAAAAAATTAAGATTGCGAAAATTTAAAATATTTTCATTTTCAAAATGAATATTTTTAATATCCAATATCCACCTACTTTCTTGACGAGAGAAAGTGGATAAAAAGATTATAAAAGAACTGAAGGGTCTCTACTCTAGTCTAAAAGAGAGATACGCTAAAATTTATCATCCTATAAAATATCCATCTTTAAGAAATCTCTCAGAAACAAGAATAGGATAGAAGATTTAGGTTTATCTGGTACTTGTTTTACTTAAACAACAATGACTAGAGGTACGATCCTTATCTTGTTCTAAAAATTTTTTCTAACACTAAGAACTTTAGCAAGCATTTCCCTTTTGTTAGTGATTGCTAAATAATTGATGAATTAAGCATGTGCAAGCAATGTGCAAGGACTTTGGAAAGGCAAAATGATCTTTTACTAGTACTAATTGGTTTGGAAAAAAATAAAAAAATATTAAGTGTGCGAAAATTTAAAATATTTTCATTTTCAAACAATTAATTTATTGAAATATTGTTTTTGAATATTTGGCCATTCAAAAACTTTACATCTAACTTGTACATACTTAATTTCATCAAACATAAGGGCCTACTTACAAGCATATATATATTCATGTTTTCTATTCTAATAAATAAATCTTTGTAATTTTTTTTTTGAAAAATATGCTCGGTAAAATCTTTTTTTTTTTTGGCCTCTTTTATTAAAAAAATTTACCAACTACTTATGATTGTATAAGAGGTCAACTATGTATTTATGTATATATATGTATATTTTACATATAATTGTGGGTAGAGTTTTTCATTATATTTCTATAAAGTTCGAAAAGAAAAAGTTTTAATTTTCTGCTATTTTATTAGTTCTATGTCGAGTAGTGCCTCTTGATTTCACTATACAATCATTAAATTACTCATATATATATATATATATATGTGTGAAATTGGAGAATGTATATACACACACTTAAAAATATATGTAAAACCCTCAGTTAGAAAACCACAAGTGCGGTCGAAAAGTCGGTCCTCCTCCAAATTCATAAATCAATAGTACCATTTTCAATGTAAGAATATATATATATATATATATATATATAAGTTTAGAAATTTAGTAAATAACAAATGTAGATGTATAGTGCACATAATAGAGAATAAATAATCATACGATTGGGATCCTTATGTACATTGTATTACCTGACAAGACTATGAATCGC
This sequence comes from Parasponia andersonii, assembly GCA_002914805.1. Lineage (NCBI taxonomy): Eukaryota > Viridiplantae > Streptophyta > Magnoliopsida > Rosales > Cannabaceae > Trema > Trema andersonii. The sequence goes on from JXTB01000257.1 coordinate 587,992, forward strand.
ATACTAAGCCACTCAGATAACAAATAATATATCATAAGCCGTATAGAGGTCTCGATCCCCCAAATCAAATGTCTATCCCACATAGCTATTATAGTGTTTCCAAAAAGAACTAGAGTGTCTCTAAAAGAATTAGATTATCTCCAAAAGAACTAGATAACACATTTAAGCCTTAGCTCATTACACCCTATTCACTAATACTAGTCAGGTAATATAAATACACAACATGTTTATGTCTCATGCATAACAGAATAACTTATACAAGTGTTTACGCTTCAGACATAATAGCATAACAGAATAACCGATACATATGTACACATAACTTCATGGATTTCATAGATTCACAAAAGCAAGTAATTCTTATATTGCAGATATAATGTTACTTACCTCGCTTTTGAGTTTTAACGTGATTTCCTATAAAATGTTCTTTGTTCTAAGTACAATTAAGGTGGCTTTATTATTTTAGTAATAACAAATTAAATTAATCTCTAATCATGTAATACTACATGAATCAATATATTAAATTTGGCTTAAGTAAAATATAACTAACCCATTATAAATTTCTAAGCAAAAGTAATTCGACCACCAAGCAATTAAGCGTTAAATGTAGATTTTATTGAAAAATTAAGGTTTCAATCTTACTCACTCTTATTTTGAAGATAACAAACATTTAATTTAGTACTAATAATTTAACTTGAGTACGTAGTGAAATGGTATTAAAGTTCGAGTTCAAGTTATTCAAGAAATTAAGCTTAGAGATGGATAATCAAGATACAAGACCATGCTTAGATAAGGTACATTCATATTTAGTCTTATATTTAATTTAGTTCATTGCATATAAAATTCTCTTTGCATTAGCTCATACTTTTCAAAAGAGTTTTCAAACTATCTTAAGCTAAAACTAGTTATTTTATTATAGAAGTTTGAAAATAGCAAATAATGTTTGTGAATGGGCTAAATATTCATCAAAACTTGATTTCTTAAGTTTAAATAAGTCGAAAATATACTGAAAATCATGATTATTTGATATGGGCTAAAAAGAGATTTTCTATTTACAAACTAGAACATTTTTCGGTATGAATATTTTCAAAGTTATTATTAAATATCTTTGTGAAACTAAAATAAGTTTAAATAGCCAAAATACTCTTTTCAAATTGATTTCTAATGTTTTTAAAGTGTTTAAAACAAGTTCATAAGTTAGTTTTTGAAAAATACTAAAAGCTATCAAAATCTGAAAAATAGCCAAATGCTGAAATTGTCAAAATAAGCAGGGTTTCTAGTCCACCAAAAATTTCACTGGTCTACTAAAACGGTAGCGAAAAAAAAAAATTCTGTTAAAATTCGACCGCTAAAAAAGCACTACCAACAGTTAGTATTTTCGGTTTATTAAAATCTCACTTTCGGTCTACCGAAAATGGTAGAAAGTATGTCTAACGATTATAAATGGCTAGTTTCTACTCATGCTTATAAATAGAAGTTATTTTAAGACTTGAAAAAGACTTTGCATGAACCTAAATTGTTATTCAACTACTTTCCAAGTACAAAAACCTATTGTTATATTGAATTAACTTTCAAATCATATTGAGCCAATCTTAGAGTATTTATTGTACATTGTTCTCAAATCTCTTAAATCAAAGTTGTATTTACTATATTTAGGAGAAGAGTTTGTGAGTGTATTAACTCTTGTATTGTAAAACCATTTGAGTGTAAGGTGTGGTTAGCACCAGAGTCATAAATAATCCGTATAGACATGAAATTGCCACCGAAGTCTAAGCAACCCGATTTAGGTGAGGTTGCCACCAGAGTCTAAACAAACCGAGTGTAGGTGAGGTTGTCATCGAAGTCTAAATAACTCATGAGTTGGTGAGACTGGCACTATTGTCTAAACAATCCATGTAGGTGAAGATTAGCTCCAGAGTCAAAACAATCCAAGGTTAAGTGTGATAGAGGAGTCAAGACTATTGTAAAGATATGAGTATGCCTAAGGAAAAATCATTCGTTGTGTACTAGGGTCGGCCAAGCCCATAATCTTGATCCAAATAGTAGAAGATTAATACAAGTTGCCAAGGGTTAGGGACATAGGCAAACTATCGTGTTTACCGAACCTCGTAAAAATTGAGTTTACATTTTCTCTATCCCTAAACTCTTTACTATAATGCAAACTATTTGATTCTGTATTTAATATTTATTGTGCTTAATTGACTTGCTATTACTGTTATATACTTGACATTTTTGTTCATTTAGTCTCAAAGTTTCAAAATAGTGATCTATAGTTTTAAATAGTTAAAGAGATTTTTAAGAAATTCTAAAACCCAATTCACCCTCTCTTGGGTTGTAAATCTTGGGCTAACAATAGCTAACAAGTGGTATCAGAGTTTAGTGCTCAAATTTTATAGACTTAATCATCTTGAGATGACATATCCAAATAATTTTTAAAATTTTTCAAATGAGAGATTTTTCAACTAGACCACTGTTTTTCAATAGAACCAATTTTAATTATTAGAGAAGTAGGATGCTTACATATCTATTACATAGGCATCATTTTGTAGTGCTCCGGTACCAACACATTATTTTTGGCACCCCAAACTGGTGCTAGGGTGCCATTTTGGCTTACTAAAGTGCTAAAATGCTTGCTCAAACTAAATTTTCTGCACTTTTATCTTTTTTAGCATATCTTCTCCAGCTTATTTCTAAGAAAACACAACCAAACACAAAGTCACTGGAATTTCCAAACACAAAAAATTCAAAAGCTTGGGTTGCTTCTCAATTAGCATCTGTTTAACGTCTCTGGCTTGACTAAGCCATTCTTCATTGAGGATTAGCTAGAGTGATTGAAGACTTCTCTTGATTAATTTCTCCACTGAAGTACTCTTTTAACCTTTGAGCATTAATCTTGAACCTTCTATTTGAACTAGCATCTTCTACCTCAATAGCATTATGTGGACATACATTTACCATTGTGAAAGGACTAGACCACCTTGATTTGAGTTTTCCCAGAAAGAGCCTTAATAGAGAGATAAAGAGTAAAACTTTCTGACCTGGTCTGAACTTCTAATTGATGATCTTTTTATCGTGCCATCTCTTCACCTGTTCCTTGTACAACTTGGCATTTCTATAGACTTGGTTTCGGAATTCATCTATCTCATGAAGCTGCAAGAGACGTTTCTCTCTGGTTGCTTACAGATCATAATTTAGCTTCTTGACTACCCAATAATCCTTATGCTCCAACTCAACTGGAAGAGGAAAAGCTTTCCCAAACAATGGCCTATTTGGAGAAGCACCAATTGGAGTCTTATATGTAGTTCGGTATGCTCATAAAGCATCATCTAGCCTCTTGGACCAATCCTTGCATATGAGACTTACCATTTTCTCGAGGATATGCTTCACATCCTAGTTAGAAATCTCTACTTGTCCATTAGTTTGAGGATGGTAAGCGGTTACAACTCTGTGTGTAACTCCTTACTTAGTGAGTGAAGCTTCAAAGTACTTGTTGTAAAAATAGGAGCCTTCGTCACTGATTACTGCCCTTGATGTGCCATAGCAGTTGAAGACATTCTTCTTAAGAAAGCTGAGTACCACTTTAGAGTGATTGTTAGGTAACGTTATAGCTTCAACCTATTTTGAAACATAGTCTACTACTATCAAAATGTAAAGATTACCAAAAGGATGGAATGAATAGTCCTATGAAGTTAATCCTCTATACATCAAATATCTCAACCTCCAAAATAGGGTTGAGGGGAATTTCTTTCCTTCAGGAGATATTACCTATAGATTGGCATCTATCAAACCTTGAAACAAAGAAATAGGCATCCTTGAACAACGATGGCCAATAGAATCCCGATTGTAATACCTTGGCAGTGGTTCTTTCTCCTTCAAAATGACCACCATACTCTGAATCATAACAATGATGAAGTATGTCTTCTATCTTCTCTTTGAGCAAGCATTGCCTAATAACATGGTCAGCACATTATTTAAATAGAATATAGTACCTCACACTGTGTAAGAACTTCTTCTTTTGGTAATAACTGAGGTCAGGAGGCATCTGCTTACACACTAGGTAGTTCACACAGTCAGCATACTATGGTACATTATTATCTAGCACAAAGCGTCGCTCATCAAGAAAGTTTTCATTAATCAGCAACTTAGCATCTTTATTTTTCTCCCCCTCTAATCTGGAAAGGTGATCAGCTAGTTGGTTCTTTGTTCCCTTCTTGTCTTTAACTTCCAAATCAAACTCTTACAGCAGAAAGACCTATCGAATCAATCGAAGCTTTGCCTCTTTCTTGGCCATGAGATATTTGATTCTTTGTACTAATTAAATAGGATCTAAGTTTGTCAAATGCAAACACCATAGCTAGTAACTTTTTCTCCATTGTTGTATAGTTGGAATGAGCTTTATAGAGAGTCTTACTGGGGTAATATATGGCATGAAATATCTTGTCTTTTCGCTGTCCCAAAATAGCACCAATGGCATAGTCACTAGCATCACACATCAATCCAAAGGGCAAGGAACAATCTAGTGCCACAATTATATGTGTTGTCACAAGTCTCAGTTTCAGAGTTTTGAATGTTTTAGAGTCTCATTTTTGAAATTAAATACTTTGTCCTTCTCGAGTCGTGTACATAATAGCTTGGAAATTTTGGAGAAGTCCTTGACGAATCTTCGCTAAAACCCCGTGTGGCCAAGGAAACTTTGAATTCCCTTGACATTGACCGGAGGAGGAAGCTTCTCAATAGTTTCTAACTTGGCTTTGTCTATTTCAATGTCATTTTTAGAGATCTTGTGACCAAGTACTACTCCCTCTTGCACCATGAAATGGCACTTCTCTCAATTATGGACTAGATTTGTGTCTTCATAATACTTTAGCATTAGTGACAGATTATCTAAGCACAAATCAAATGAATCATCAAAAACTGAAAAATCATCCATAAATACTTCAAGGAACTTCTCCACCATGTTCATGAAGATTGCCATTATGTACCTCTGAAAGGTATCTGGAGTATTGTACAAACCAAATGACATCCTTCTAAATGCAAAAGTTCTATAAAGATAAGTGAATGTGGTCAATTCTTTGTCTTTTGAGGTAATAGCAAACTAGTTGTAACCACTGTAACTATCTAAGAAGCACAAAAAATCGTGACCAGCTAGTCTATCAAGCATTTGATCAATGAATGGTAGAGGAAAGTGATCTTTTCGAGTAGTCTTATTTAGCTTCCGATAATCCATGAATACTCTCCACCCCATTACTATTCTTGTAGGAATCGGTTCATTGTTCTTATTGGTGACTATAACCATTCCTCCCTTCTTTGGAACACATTAAACAGGACTCGCTTAAGAGCTATCTGAAATGGGGTAAATGATTCCAGCATCTAAGTATTTAATTATTTTCTTTTTCACCACCTCCTTCATGATGGGGTTTAGCCTCCGTTGATGCTTAATAAAAGTTTTATACTCTTCTTCTAACAATATTTTATGCATACAAATAAAAGGGCTAATATACCTAATATCCACAATTGTCCACCCAAGGCTGCTTTATGATGTTCCAATTCTCTCAGTATTTTCTCTTCTTGTAGTTCATCTAATTCAGCAAAAATAATGACTACCAAAATTGACTCATTACCAAGGAAGTCATACTTCAAGTGGTGGGGCAATGGTTTGAGCTCAACAATAGATGGGACCTCAATTAAAGGCTTGATGGTAGGTTTTGCTTCAGTTAGTCTATCAAGTTCCTAAAACTGAAAATTCAATGTGCCAAAGCGAGGGGAAGTGTTCATGGTATGCAAACATTCCCTAGCTTTCTTTGACACCACATTATCCCCATTCAGAATTGTGTCTTCAAGAGGATCCGTCACATGACTAGTTTTAAAATATTCCGTAACTAAGCGATCACAAATATCAACTCTGTAAGAATCTTCAAGATCATCATTCATTTTCATGGCCTTGAAAACATAGAACTTTACCTCTTGGTCGTCAACCCTCATCGTAAGTTCACCTTTCTGGACATCAATAAGTATTCTTCCAATGGCTAAAACTGGTCTTCCCAAAATCAAGGGAATTTCTCTATCCTCTTCCATGTCTAACACAATAAAATTAGTTGGAAAAATAAACTTGTCTCCCTTTACTAGAACATCTTCTACAATGCCTCTAGGATAAGTCAAGGGCCGATCTGATAATTGCAACGTCACAGTAGTTGGTCTACATTCTCCCAACCCAAGTCTTTTGAAGATAGAAAGTGGCATCAAATTGATACTTACTCCCAAATCACATAAAGCACGTGCATTAAAGTACTCACTAATAGTGTAAGGAATGGTGAAACTCCCTAAATCTCTTAACTTGGGTGGAAACTTCTTCAACAAGATGTTATTACAAACTTCAGTCAAAGCCACTGTCTCAAACTCAACTATTCTTCTCTTCTTTAAAAGGTTCTCCTTCATAAACTTCACATAACTAGGCATTTTCTCGAGTGTCTCAGCAAACGGGATATTGGTGTGAAGCTTCTTAAACACTTCTAGGAACTTGGAGAATTGTTGGTCAAGTTTCTTCATTTGCGACCTTTGGGGGAAAGGTAGTGGTGGGTTATATGGAGATGGTGGTGGCATGGTTCTTAGAGGATATCTAGTAACTTCCTCTTCAACTTGACTCTTTTTTTCAATATCTTTTTCTAACACTTCATTAGTCTTTGACGTCCCTTGTAGTTCTTTCCTACTTCTCAAGGTCACCGCTTTGCTTTGCTCCTTCATGTCTCCCTTTAGATTTGTCTTAGTATTACTAGGCAGACTTCCTTATGGTCAGTTGGTAAGTACATTGGCCAATTAACCAAGTTGTATCTCTAAAGATCCCATTGTGGCAGCTTGGTTTTGAAGGGTAACCTCATTCTTGGCTATATATTGTATGAGAATCCCTTCCATTGATTGCTTCTTCTCTTGTGTGGAGTGACTTTGATTTTAGAATCTAGGAGGTTGCATCGGTCTTGAATTAGAACTCTACCCTTGATGGTTTTGGTTGCTCCAAGAGAAGTTTGAATGATATCTCTAACTCGGATTGTAGGAATTGGAGTAAAGGTTGTCGCATTGTGGTGGATTGTGATTGCCTACAAACTAAGCTGATTCCATGTTCATAGGGAAAAATGAACACAAATGACCATCACTGCATTGCTAACAAATCCTGGCTGAACTCTGCAAGGCATGTAATCCATGAACTGCCATAGAATCCAGTTTCTTAGTCAAGGCATTTACTTGGGCAGCCAAAGTTGAAATAGCTTCCATCTCATTAATACTAGCTGCTCTCTTCGGATTGATTCTTTTTGAAAGCTATTGATAGTTCTTTGCAGCCATCTCTTCTAATAAATCAAACGCTGCTCTCAAATTCCTTATCAAACCATTATAAAAAGTCTGAACCAATAGCCATTTAGGAATTGCATAGTGAGGCGACTTTCTCATTAGCTCCTTCTACTACTCTCAAGCTTCATACAAAGACTAATTATCAAATTGCATAAATGATGTAATATCATTTCTCAATTTAGGTATCTTGGTAGGAAGGAAGAATTCGGCAAGGAACTTCTGAGCTAGTTCATCTTGCGTGGTGATGGATCCCAAAGGTAGAGTATTCAACCATCACTTTGCCATGTCCCTCAAAGAGAACGGGGACAAATACAAATGAATGGTATCATCACTCATCCTGTTATGCTTGAAGGTATCACAATTCTCTAAGAAGTTTATAATCTGTTGGTTGGGATCATCACTAGGCAAACTACCAAATTGACACGTCCCTTGCACCATCTGAATAATAATTGGCTTCAGTTCAAAGTTACTGGCATTGATGGCTAGTCTTGGAATGCTAGATCCGACCCCATTGACCACGGGAACGACAAAGTCCCAAAGTGGCATTGCATTGTCTTGGTCTGCCATGGTAGGTTGAGGGTTGTTTCTTTGATTTATTTGTCTTCTAAGCTCCCTCAAGGTTTGCTCAATTTCAGGGTCTAGAGACAAAAATTCAAGACTCTTTGCTCATTCATACACAAATATTAGAATTCTAGTACCTGAAATATGCACAAAAATAAAGAAAATTTGAATTAAATCTAAACTAATTGATATTAGTATTAGCGAATTATAAATCACCGTGCTCCCTAGTAACAGTGCCAAAAACTTGTTGGCCTATTTCTAACACATAAAACACCGCAAGTATACTCATTGCAACAAGTAATATAGAAGGTAAGTGAGTGTCGAATCTCACAAGGAGCAAACGAATTGTAACTACTAAGTACTAATAAAAACAAGTTGACGATTTATCCAAACGATAATAAATAATTATTTTGAACCGAAATTAAGATGTGGATTCAATAAAAAAAAATAATGGAAATTAACACAAAATAACCCATGGTAGTTTTATAATAATTAGATATAGTCTAGGGATGCAATCTCTCCTCTAACTCCTATAATTACTAGTTTTCCTCACCGTTCAATCACCCACTTAACAACTGAGAATTTAATGGTATTCACAAATTCCTTTCTAAGGTATGAGTGAGAAGTATGTTACTTCTAATATAAATTGATTAAACTCATTAAGCTTAATAATTCCTGTCCAAAGTTGCATAAGTTACTTAGGTATATTCCTATCCTATGTAAACTCACCCTAGACTAGGCAATCCTATGTTATTCAACCTATGTCCAAATCTATACTTCTCTTTCTAAGTTTATATAGATTCCACACGACAATCAGTTCAATAGCCAAATGTACAAAAGCATTAAGCATAAGGTAGAACAATTAGCTCATCAATGAATATCAAGAACAACTGAGGAAAATAACACAATTGAATTACATTAGAGGTTTGATTATATCCCTAGAGAAAGAGTTTAGTTCATAGTTATGTAAAGAAGAACACAACAAAAATGGTATAGTTGATACACGTCCATAGTAGAAAAATACTGATTAAAAAGAGGAAAGATAGAAAAATTCTTTGAAGCTTGTTTAATCTGCTAGTTTTGTCTTGAATCCTCGTGATCCTTCTACTCCTTGTTGTATCTCCTTCAAAAACTCTCTCTAGCTCTCTCTAACATAGGTTGCTAGGGTTTTTCCCTGCCTCCATCTCTCAGATGATTGCGGAAGAAAGGTTAAATACTAAAGGCAAAACTGACTACAATCCAAGAATTCTACAATATGTTTGTGCATTGTGGCACTGCGACGCTATTCCCTAGCACTGCGGTGCTAGGTTTCTGGAACTCCCAATGCTGTAATGTTGTTTGGGGACTACAACGCCCACTTTTTGCCCAGCTTTTCTCCATGTGATAGTGCTGCTTCACTCTGCTGAGATACTGAGACTAAGTTCTCCTATCTTTGCTTGTAATTAGTCTAAATTACCTTGACTAAACCTCGATTTTTCTTTAAAAGTTAGTATTATCTAGCTCAAGACTCCTTATGTGAAACATAGACCAAAAACAACAAAATCAAATAAAAAGAAGACTTCAAAGACGAGCAATTCTTAAACTTGAAAGGATAATAAAGTTAAGTGTAAAATCCACATAACACTTCTACCACTACTTGTAACGTCCTGCCAACACTATTAGTCCTAATTCAGATCATGGCAATGCCCCTATTCGAGTAGTGTCAAATTGCTATTTTTGTCGGTCGTTCCAATCAATTTTTGACCAGCAGCCAGATATTTTCTTATCTAGTCGAAAATTTTCATCTAGGATCAAGCTACTAGTTGAATATTTTCAATGGTATTCGATTGGAACCGAACTACTATTTGACCATAGTCGAACAATATCGACCTCGATTGAATATGATTGGTCATCTTCCCAATATCACTTCTTTTACTTTTCACCTTTTCGATTTGATCAAAAATTATCGACTTGAGTCGAGTTACGAGTTATTTTGGAGTTCTCAAATTTTCATTAAATGAAAGTTCTAGTTTTATAAAGGATTATTATTGAAAAAGCTCTTGAGTTTTTTAATTTTAGCAAAAAAAAACCTTGAGTTTCCAATTATATAGAAAAAAAAAATCCTAAGTTTTTAGTTATATCAAATAAAACTTTAGATTACAAATTTGAATCAAATTAGCGTACAAAATAAGTCAGATGACCTACTTTTCCTTAGTATATACGATCATGCATGACTATATAAGGCTATTTATATTGACAATTACCCTAATGAAGCCAAAACTATATCATTCTATATTGAAAGTATTGACTTTCTCAGTTAAAATAAATTTTAAAAAAATAGTTCATGAGTATAGAAAACTTAAAAAATAAAGTCATTTTTTACTCGCATTATATATTTGTTACTTAATTAAATATCTATTTTGGGTTTAATTTAATTAGATTTCAAAATCTTAAGATTTTATTTGATATAATTATAATTTTAAGATTTTTATTGCTAGAATTAAAACAAAATTATGATTTTATTTGATATAATGAAAAATTTATGGTCTATTTTGCTAAAGTATTTTTTATTCTATATCATAACTTGTTTTATAAATGGTTTATATGTTGTTCTTTTTTTTTATTACATGCGTTAAAAGATGATCAAAATTGATAATATCTCTTAGTTTTAGTATAAACTTTTCACAGTAGTTTTAATATCAATCACACATAAAACATACACAATAATTTGACATGTGTTTTGAGCCACTCATTTACATAGTAAGATCTTATTTCAAAAATTATAAATGGTTAAAATTAATAATACATGATTGTATAAGGATGTTTTGTGTGTATATTTTTTGTATCTCTAGTATTACTGAAATCACAAATATGAGTCCAATTTTCCCTAGCAACCATGAACCACTAGAATCCACATATAGAGAAACAGAGACAGGACAATGGATATAGTTAAAGAGGGGATATAAAGTACAGACAGCAATCTAGCTAGCAAGATTCTCCTTTAATTAGCCAAAAAAGGAAAAACAAAATCTAGGGTTCTCAACTCTAGGGAGTTTGGACCAGTTCTTGAATACTTGAATTCGGAGCAGTATTTTTGAAAAGTACAACATCAACTACTTATTTATTACAAAGAGACATGAAATCTTATCCTTCAAAATAAAGCCAGATCCGACAAATATGTAGACATTGAATTCTAGAGAGACCTACATTTCGAAAAGATAAAGTAGCTCATAATTCCTTTGCTTAAATGTACTTGGGCGAGCAAAATATAACGACAAGTTTTCTTCGCTTCGCTAAAAGAATAGGTCCAATTTTACTCAGAGCTTCTTTGAAGATAAAAAAGAAAAAACTTAATCACGACTACATATTAGTCGGACTTATATAATTACACTCTTATTTAATTCTGTAACAAAACAATAGTCATAAATTTAATTGCTAAGACGTAACTGTTGTGCAGTCTAAAATTTATATGTTGGTCAATGCCAAAAAAAAAAAGTTAGCAATCGAGTTGAATGCATCACGTCGTATGTAAATTTTTCTGATCAAAGTGCGACCTCCTCCGAATAAGTTAAGTCCGACCAGTATGAAAATGAAACTAGATCAAACTTCATCAAATGGGTAATCTACAAAGAAAAGGAAACAAATTTCTGAATGGAGATCGACCAGTTATTCTATTTAAGTTATTACCCAATTATATTGTTACTCGAATTGTATTTTCTAATTACACACTTACCTGTTTTCACAATTATGAAACATTGAGCCACCCTAACCTGAAGGGAGCTCAATGTTATTATAAAGGAGGACTGGGCGACATTCTGTAACTCTCTCTTTCTCTCTATACTTTCTCTGGATTCTCACCTTGAGACTTAAAAAAACTCTTGTAATTCTCCAGAAAATAGTGAAGAACAATGGACGTAGGCTCATCTTTTTTGGAGCTAAACCACTATAAAATTCTTGTTTCCTTATTTGCTTTGATTTATCAACCTTTTTTGATTTATCAACCTTTTTCATACACAAACCACTTTTTGTAATTTCTTAAATTCATTGTTGATAAAACCTCCGTCAACAGTAACTAATTAGTCAATTTTGCAACAAAAAAGTCAATGGCTAGAATACGTTTGAGCTACAATTAATTAGAGGGACTAAAAGTCAAAGAGTAAAAATTATACTTTTTTTCCTCGGGAGAAATATAAAAAATCCCTCTCATGGTTTAGTAAAATACCATTTTTCACCATGTGTTTTTAGAAATACAAAATATAACTCCTCAGGACTTGTTTAAATTTATTTCCAGTTTTTTTTACTTAAATAAATTAAAAATAGATGTGAAAATTTTATTTTGGTTTTCAATTTTAAAAAATAGAAAACATGCTTAACAAATTTTATTTCACTAGTTATTTTCAAAAA
>JXTB01000258.1:0-11818 GCA_002914805.1 Parasponia andersonii
CTTACTCTTGAGCCACCACTTAGGATAGGCTCAGGCACTTTCAATCGACAGATCCTTAGTGTATTTTTTAAAAATTTAGGAAAAAAAAAAAAAAAAGAAAAACAACAATAATAAAATGTTCCTTAATTCATTAAAATATGTTGACTTGTTCACCTTCTTATAAGACATGTGGGAAACTTTTTAGTAGCTCCATTTTGTGAATCAAACTCTCTCCTCGTCTCTTTTTATTAAATTTGTTAATCTAGCTGGATTTTTTTTTGTTAAAAAAATTTGCACTAATTGCAATATTAAAAACAAAAACTCAAATATAAGAGAATAATAATAATAATAAAAAAGCTATTGTGATATTTGAACATCGACATTAATCAGTAAATTAACGAAACAATAGGTAAGATATAAAGTGTTGGAGCGGTTTTCACCAGCTATCCACGTATCTTTGAACTGCCGGTGTTGTATCCTCCAACTGTCCACGTGTCCTTACTATCCCAAAGAGCTTTTGACTTTAGGCAAGATCGGAGAGGCGGAGGAGGCCACTTGCAAAAGCTCTCCGATATTTAAGTCAGTTGTTTATCTTTAATTCAGGGTAACAAAGATTTTGTTTTTCTCTGTATCTGTATGAGTATATCTTTGTCTCTTGCTCGTAAACTTTTAAATATTTCTTTCTGTATGCATACATGCCTCCCTTTTTGAGGACACATGGCTCATATATATAGTTTTGAAATTATGAACCTCCTGATTCTCAATCCGACCGAGTACCTTTTTCATCAAGACTTACTCCAGATGTCACGGGCTGAAATTACCGTGATTCTCCTTACCCCACTGTAGCCTAGTTCCCGCCATCTCCTATGGTTCGAGTTTGTCAGGGGCGAGATTTAGATAAATCGTCGTTCTGTCAGGGCAGTTTGTCCCCTGTGCACACCTACTCAAGATCGCATTAAATGCTCTGTCTGGGTCTAGAGTTATGAGTTGCTTCCTATTGTACTCTGGTAGAAGACCCTTGGGGTTTCTGATCCCCAACTGCCGAGGTAAGAATCGGACTGGGCTGAGTCCATTCAGGATCTGGGATAGGCTCGGCCCTAACCTCGGATAGCCCAATGGCCCATGTGGTGCCACGTGCAACTCGCGTGACCTTTAACTAGTCACTTTGGACACGTGTCAGATGGTGTGTCCTGTTTATGACCTGTTCTACCGCTTAATCGTCCACGTGGTGTATGATTTGGGAATGGGTCCCACAACTGCCCCATTTCCCTACTTGATGGATTCGTATCATCAAGTGGGGAAATCGTTTCTCTGTTCTTCCAATTTGAGGGATACACGTGGCTCCCTCATTGCCGATGTGGAGATACGCCATCCCATGTCACAAAAATTTTTTAAATTTCGAAATTCCGACAGTTCGGTCTTCCTTGCTCTGCCCTTTTCCAGGAAAAACTCTTCGGCTCCCCTCTATAAAAGCTGCATTTGCGCTCATTTGCTACTTTACTAAAATCTCTAATTATTCTAGCCTTGTAAAATCTTAGGGTTTCCGACTTCTCCCATTTCTAGAGACTTTTGCTCTTTCGATCGTATCCAAAACGATGGCCTCGAATCAAAATCAAGAACTTCGCCTCGTCGTGAACTCAGAATTGGATTCGTTGAGGAGACAGCTCTGCCTCCCTGGCAGAGTCACGTTATAGAGGGTCGAGGGCCCCGCGGATTGGTATCTTCATCCCTCTGCCCCCGAAAGCTCTATTATTTTGGGAAGAAAGCATCTGGAATGGCTGCGGTTCCCTCTTCCTCTTCTGATTCACCAGTTTTTCGCTCTAATGGGGATCCACCCGATACAACTAAATGCAAACAGGGTCATGATCCTGATGGGGCTATCTGCCCTATCGATTCTTTATAACATGCATATCGACCTGGAAGTGGTCATTTATGCTTACAAACTCACCCTCATCTGCGGAGCCGGCTGCAAATACATGACGTGCGGGGGTCTCCGAGGGGTCTTTCATATTCCTGTCCTCTAGGAGAATCTCTACGTGTTCTGTTCCTCTGGTCGACGCGCTCTTAGCTAGCTTATCGGCCTTCTGGTTCATCTCTCTGAGAATCTGCTCGATATTAAAGCTGCTAAAGCAGGCTTTCGCCCCCATTACTTTGGAGAAGTACCTGTGCAATCTCGGCTCTTTTACTTCGAAGTCTCCCTTGACCTGACCCATAACCAACTGTGAGTCGGTCATTATTGTGATGCTCTCTACTTCGAAATGTAGAGCCAGTTCAAGGCCTTGCAGCAGGGCCTCGTACTCCGCCTCGTTGTTCGTTGCCTAGAAACTGAGCCTCAAGGCCTTCTCTACTCTGAGTCCTGTTGGGGTCTGCAGGACTATCACAATACCTGACCCCGAGGCATTCGTGGATCTGTCGATGTAGAGGGTCCAGGCTAAAGGGTGGCGAGGCTGAAATGTTTGAAACAGATCGTGCAGCTCGCCGAAGGATTTGATTTCTACCAGGAAATCCGCTATGACCTACCCTTTCTTCGCTACTCGGGGCCGATACTTGATGTCGTATATCCTCAGTTCGATGACCCACTTGGTTAGTCGTCCCGATAGGTCTGGTTTGGCCAAGTTCTGCCGAATGGGGAAATCTGTGTACACAGTGATAGAGTATGCTTCAAAGTACTGCCTGAGTCTCTTCTTAGCGTTGACCAGGGCGAGGACCAGTTTCTCTGCCATACTATATCGCGTCTCGGCATCCAGGAGCATGCAACTTGTATAGAACACCGGCTTCTGCTTGCTGCCTTCCTCGACGAATAGTACGGCACTGATCGCTACTTCGGACACTGCTAAATAAGTGTACAGGCGCCCCCCCTCTGCCGGGGAAGCCAGGATGGGCAGATGACTTAGGTATAGCTTGAGGTCTGTCAGTGCCTTGTCCTATTTCTCCCCCCAAGCAACGGTGGAGCTTCTCTTTATGCACTGGAAGAAAGGCTTGCATCGGTCAGACATCTTGGAGACGAACCGGCTGAGGGCAGCTATCTTTCTGACTAGGCGCTGTACTTTCCGAATAGTCAAGGGTCTCTGCATGTCTGCGATAGGATTGGCCTCAATACCCCTTCTGCTTACGATGTGCCCCAGGAACTAGCCGGAGGACACCCCGAATGCGCATTTCTTAGGGTTCAGACACATCCGATATTGCCTCAGAATCTGCAAACATTCGTCCAAATGTCCCAAATGACCCGAAGCTTCTCTGCTCTTTATGACCATATCATCGATATAGACTTCCATAGTTTTCCCTAGCTGTCCGGCGAACATTTTGTTCATGAGCCTCTGGTAGGTCGCCCCCGCATTCTTAAAACTGAACCGCATATGTCTGTAACAGTACAGGTCTCGCTCCATGATAAATGTCGTGTGGATCTGGTCTTCCTAGTATAGGGGGATCTGGTTGTATCCCGAGTAGGCATCCAAAAAACTCATTTTGTCGAATCCCGTCGTTGCGTCTACCATTTAGTCGATCTTTGGTAGGGGGAACCTATCCTTTGGGCAAGCTTTGTTCAAGTTGGTGAAGTCTATACAAGTTCGGTCGTCGTCGTTCTTCTTCTTCACTACCACCGGGTTGGAGATCCAACATGGGTATACGCATTCCATGATTAGGCTGTTCTCTAGTAGCATCTCTACCTCCTTATTGATCGTCCTGTTTTTTCCTGGCGTGAACCTTCGGAGTCTCTGCCTGACCGAAGGGAAATTTGGATCTATGTTCAACTGGTGATAGGCATGTGCGAGGTCAATCCTGGGTATGTCGCTGTGGGACCAAGCGAAGACGTCTTGGTTCTGCCTCAGGAATCCCAACAGCTCGTTCTTTTCCTCTTTGGGCAATAGGGCTCCGACTAATATTACCTTCATCGGCTCTGCCTTTTTCAAAAGGACCGCCACCAGCTCCTTAATCGTAGACTTTGGTCCGTCAGACTCCTCCTCGATCCTTTCATGTATGCTGGTAGGCGGTTCTTTGATTGCTATTCGTCCCCCGTCGGGGAAATCATACTCGCATTGAGTCCCTTCAGGGCTGTTGAAAAACATTTCCTTGCGGAGGCCTGGTCTCTTTTGATGTCTATCGTTTCGGTACCATCCTTTGATAGATATCTTAAGACCTGGTAGAGGGTGGAGGCGAGTCCATGCATGACGTGGTTCCATCTTCTCCCCATGATGACGTTGAAGGAGGACGGGCAGTCGATAATGACGAAGTCCACGTCCAAACATCTCTCCGCTGGGCAAACCTTCAAAGTCACAATGCCCAAGGGGCTGACCTTGGTACTATCGAAAGTGAATAGCGGCTAATAGGTCGGCCTGAGCACATTTCGATTCAGGCCCATGTTTTCGAACGTCCTGAGGAACAAAATATCGACGCTGCTTCCACCGTCGATTAGGACCCTTCTGACCAACGCGGAGTCGATCTACAACTTAATCACTAGGGAGTCATCGTGAGGCAGGCGCACCGCGGTCAAATCTTGCTGGGTGAAGGTGATAGGGGCAGTGGAGTCGCAGCTTTCACCCACCCTCAAATGGTTGATAGAATGTCCCATCCCCCTCAGACGCTTCACTCTCTCCTCGGTTTTTCTTAGGCACTTTTCCTTCTCCTCCTGACCCTGGGTCTGCTCAAGTTTGCCCATGATGGGCGGTACTATCCTCTGGGCCTAGTCTCCTGACCCGGAGGCCTGGGTCTGTTTGCCTTTTTCGGGCCTAGTGGCGTCTTCCTGCGGCTAGATTCTGCCAGTCTTTACGTACTACTTCAATTTGCCGGCATGAATCACCACTATGACTTGCGCGTAGAGGTTACGGTAGTTGATGGTGTCATGTCCGTGATCTTTATGAAATTGGCAGTACCTATTCCTGTTTTTCATGTGCTTAGGAACGCCGGATTTAGGCGAGTCTTTGAAAATGCCTCTGTCTTTGTTTTGGAGGTAGATCACATCAATCAGTATGTTGAGCTCATACTTCGGCAGTGGGTCACGGGACACCTTCCTCCTCTTGCCGCCTTCTTGACTGCCTTGGGTGGGGCTTCCTGTTTCTGAATCGGCTCTCGGTCTGGCGCGGGCCTCTTTATCCCTTGCGGGATCGGGGTTTGTGCCGGCACTGTTGTTATCGCGGCGGATGCTTTGAGTGTTTTCTGGCGGCTTTCCAACACCCAGAATACCCATTCCGACTTAGCCTGGGCATCTGCCATATCGTACAGAAGGTTCAAGAGCAGGTGGTTCGATAACATCGATCCTGGCTGTAGGCCCCTAACGAATGAGCTTGCGGCTTGGACCGAATCGGCGTTGTGTACTAGGGATATCACCTCCAAGAAATGCGTCATGTATTCTTTCGGAGACTCGTTTACGATTTGTTCCAGCCGGTCAAGGTCTCCTATGGTTTTCTGCTGCCTCAAGGCACCCGAGTACTGCTTCAAAAAAATTTTGCAGAAATCTTCGAACCCATTTATAGATTTCTCTGGGAGCTGTCTGAACCATAATAGGGCCGGTCTTGCCAGGGTTATAGAGAAGACCTTGCAGGTTACAACTTCATCCCTGGTTTCCAAGGCCATCTTCTGCTGAAAATGATATATGTGATTAAGGGCGTCAGTTTTCCCCTCGAATGGCCTGAAGGTTGGAGTAGTGAAATCTCTCGGTTTGGGCTTCATTTGGATCCAACCGGTGAAGGCTGTTCGGCCGATCCCTCGCACAGTCTGCTCAGCCAAGTCATCGGGGGTCTGGCTGTGATGGGCCCTAAGCCTCTTACTTAGCTCTGCCATCATTTCTTGCATCCAGTTGGGAAACACATCTTCAGAGCTTTCTTGGTGTTTTCTGGCCATCGCTGCTCCGGCTCGGAATAGCCTCTTCTAGCTTTGTTGCTCTCTCTACATCCGTGATCGGGATTGGGCGGGAATTTCCCTCTGCGGTTGGCCCCCAGACTCTTGTTGGACTTCTGCGTCGAAATCTTCCATTCGCTTGCTCTTGGCTTTGCTTGCTAGCAGACCCTCGAGGCAGGCGTTATCCCTGCGCACCTCTGTGACTTCATCTTTTAAACCCATGATGGCCTCGTGGGCGATCTCTGCTTTCTGGCTTGCTTCTGCCAGTGCAGCGAGCATCTGGTCCAGTTTTTACTCCAGTCTAGGTTGCGCTCTCCGGGAGCTTCCTTCGGCGTCGGGTGGATTCCCGTCAGCGTCGGGACGTATGCTTCTGGTTGTCATTTTTGAAGGTACCATCTTCCAATGTTATATGGCTTCTTGTTCGGGGAGAGTGCGATCGTGAGACTCCGACTCTTTCTCTCGCACTCCAACTTTTCCCACTGACAGCGCTAAACTATTGGAGCGGTTTTCACCAGCTATCCATGTATCTCTGAACTGCCGGTGTTGTATCCTCCAACTGTCAACGTGTCCTTGCTATCCCAAAGAGCTTTTGACTTCAGGCAAGATCGAAGAGGCAGGGGAGGCCACCTACAAAGGCTCTCCGATACTTAAGTCAATTGTTTATCTTTAATTCAGGGTAGCAAAGATTTTGTTTTTCACTATATCTGTATGAGTATATCTTTGTCTCCTGCTCGTAAACTTTTAAATATTTCTTTCTGTATGCGTACATGCCTCCCTTTTTGGAGACGCATGGCTCATATATATAGTCCTGAAATTGTGAACCTCCTAGTTCTCAATCTTTGGATCGAGTACCTTTTTCATCAAGACTTACTCCAGGGGTCACGGGCCGAAATTACCGTGATTCTCCCTGCCCCGTTGTAGCCTAGTTTCTGCCATCCCCTTTGGTTCGAGTCTGTCAGGGGTGAGATTTAGACAAATCGCCGTTCTGTCAGGGCGGTTTGTCTCCTGCGCACACCGACTCAAGATCGCATTAAATGCTCTGTCTGGGTCTAGAGTTGTGAGTTGCTTCCCATAGTACTCTGGTGGAAGACCCGTGGGGCTTCCGACCTCCAACTGCCGAGGTAAGAATCGGACTAGGCCGAGTCCATCCAAAGTTTGGGATGGGCTCGGCCTTAACCTCGGACAGCCCAATGGCCTATGTGGTGCCACGTGCGACTGGCGTGGCCTTTAACTAGTCACTCTGGACACGTGTCGGACGGTGTGCCCCGTTTATGACTTGTTCTGCCGCTTAATAGTCCACGTGGTGTATAATTTGGGAACGGGTCCCACATAAAGAACGAATGTAGAAATCAACTTAAGCGAACAAGTAATTCCAATTGAATAGCTTTTTCATATTTAACTTGTCTGGTGTTTTTTTTTTTTTTTTCTATTTTCTATTTTGATTTGGATTAAAAACTTTGAAAAAATAGGACCTACAAGAGAGAGCTTGTGAGATGGGAAAAACATGGAGTCTTTTTTATTTCTTAAATTTCTTTTTCACATTTTTTGGCAAAACATATTGAAAAATTGAAAATAAATAGATATTTACAAGCAAGCAAATAAAAAGAAGTAGTTTATAGACTCTAAAAAAAACCAACATTAATATAAAAATAATATTAATCCTCTCCAAATTTTTAAGCAATATAAAAACAATATTAATCCTTTCCAAATTTTTAGGCAACTTATAACATGAATATGAAATAGTTACGATAATTTAATCTTAAAATGTCAATTATGAAAATATGTAGATGTATATTCAAAGAATTCAATTCTGATTAAAATTTGAAAGACTTTTTGAAATATAAAAATATTTAAATAATAAGGTATCATCGTACCAATATTTGAAAATAATTTTGTTTTTTCCTTTTCTATTTAGTTAAGCCTCTTAATTTTAAGAAAATACGAACAAAAAAAACAAAAGGGGTTTTTATACAAATACGGGAAAAAGTGGAGTGGTTTTAAAAAATACGGTACGTAGCAAATTCTTGAAAAAATGCGACAATCAATACAAAATCTGGAAAAAAATACGGATTTGCTGATGTCAACGAATAAAATTTAAAAAAATAAGGAAAGAAAAGAAAAAAGAGCGCTGAGCGCTTTTTCGCTTTTTCACTTTTTGCAAAAGAAGGGGAATGACAGCTGCTGATGTCAGCGTGCATCACCGTCTCTCAGTTTCACTTTAAACTTTTTATTTATTTATTTACTGTCGTAGCTTCTTTTTTTAACCCCTAATAAATGTTAATATTTTATTTGTGTGTGATTATTATTCCATTTTAGCAATTAGAAATTTTTTTAAGTATAGATCATATCCTTTTTTAAATAAACGTTTTTAATAAAATTAATTTGAAACCATTTATTATTATTATTTTATTCTTTTTACGACAAAGGATTCCCAACTTATTCACTAGTTACCGTAAGTAACTAAGTATAATAAACTCAAAGTTTTTTTTTTTTTTTTTTTGGCTATAATAGCAAATCCGACTTCCCCTTTTATTCGTCGGATATCGCAAGTATTCCACTTTGAATAACCAAGATGTTTTTTTTTTTCTTTTATATCATAGGGTACCTACGAAAATCTTTTATCTATTAGTCATAATTTTTCGAGCATTATAAATAATTTAGTCAAATACCATAAATAAACTAATAGAAGATCCACGAGAATCTTATATTTCTGATATCCTATAAATAATTTGGTAAGAAACTTATGATTATTTCTACAAAATTTATTTTTAGAAATAAAGAATACTTTACTTCTCTTTTAGTTTGGTAGATACTATATAGGATACCCATAATAACTTGGTGGCATATTTATGGTATTTTTTTTTGAATAATTAATGTCCACTGTCTCTCACATTCTATGGATAACATAGGTAACTTGATACATACCTATAACAATCTCTCATTATTTTTCTTTCAACCCTTTGTTAAATATGACACTCATTATTTCTTAGATGCTTATGGTAGTCGTAGGCAAATATCAATTAACAAGTGATTAATTAGGAATAACTAAGTAGATGATCTAAGTAATTAATTAGTTTATTATTAGTATCTCCTAATTTTTAAATGATAAAGAAAAAAATATCTAATTAAAATAAAATAAAGAATACAAAAATGTTCATGCAAAATTAAAAAAAAAAAATTCTGAAGAAAAAAGCGAAAAAGTGCTCAATAATAGAATGAAAAACTAGAGGAAAAAAATAATTAAATAGAACAAAAAAATGCCACTGAAAAATAATTTACGAAAAAAAAGAAAGAAAAAACGTCTATTTCGATGATATTTTTTTTAAAAAAAGAAAAATAAATAAATAAAAGTTATAAAACTGGTAAAGTTTAAAAAAAAAAAAAAAAAAAAAAAAATTATAAAACTGGTAAAGTTTAAAAAAAAAAAAAAAAAAAAAAAAAGGTGGTGTACTTGCATCAGCGAGGTCAACACTGACGCGTGCGCGTTAGGCGCCCAGTGAACAGGCACATGACGTGCTTTTAATTTTAAGAGCAGTAAAATATGTATAAAAAAAGGTGCAATTTCGTAAAATAATAAAGATAAACATGGGAGACCGCATTTTTAATAAAAGTTAATGCCTGATAATGTACTTTTCATAAGAGTTGTGAAAAATCCGTAGTATGTCTCATTTCCCCAAACCAGGGTTTTTATACAAATACGGGAAAAAGTGCAGTGGTTTTAAATAAAGGAAATTGTGTCAAAAATATTTATTTTTAGTCGAAATTTAGACTTACATATTTAATTTTTTTTTCAATGGTAATAATACTGTTCATCCAAATTTTATAAGAACTATCAAATTTCTCCTTTAAATGCTATTTTATTGTACACATATCGTCTTTTGAAATTAATTGTAATTTAAAAATGTAAAAAGATGAATAAAAAATTGAAAAATGAAAAGTAAATTAAAAAAAATAAGTTTGAAAAATTCAAATAAATTAAAAAAATAAAAATAAATTCAACGTCAAACTTTTGCTGTAATTTTAGCTGTTTGTTTCTCGATAAAGAGCAAGAAAAGGGAAAATTGAAATTATATTCATTTCAATAGAGATCAAGATTCTATCTTTTCAAACAAAAAATAAAGAAAAAAAAATTAAAATCTCGTAGATTTGTCCAAATTCAACCATATCATAATTTGATTGAAGTTCCTTACTTTGCAGAGATCCAAACAGTCTTTCCAGTATATTCTCAAGTTTTTATTATAATTTGTATATTTTTTGCTCGCCATAGCTGGAAGATGAATTTATAGTGTTGGTACATTTATTTAGGGACACGATGAAGTGAATTCATGTATTCTTACCTACTTTTAAGAATTTAATCATACAATTCTAATTGAAGATTATTATCCCCAAAAATGGTAACTAGTCCCGACTTCATTCACCAGGTAAAAAATCCAATACTTCAATTCATATGAGATGATAATTGAACGACATAACTTGTACTTGACCCCATTAATATGAATATTCGGTCAAATATTGGATTATCAATGCAAAAAACAAAATTAACAATTAAGAAAAGTTAAATATTAGTATGCTTTTTTTTTAGTAACAGTACAAGCCATGAAAGAAGAGAATTATTCTATGAAGAAAAGCACTAAAAGATTTCAAGAAACCCAGATCTCCTATCTCTTCTAGATCTATAACCTTGATTTTTTTTTTTAATAATTTTACTCATGCATAGAAATATTAAATGGGTATGTTGGAGAAAATGGTGATATTGTCATAATCCCTACTTCAAATACAAAATAGGTTAGAAATTGTTGATGGAGGTTTTATCAACAATAAATTTATAAATAATTAAGAGATGTGCTTGTGTAAATTGAAGTAAATAATCAAAGCAAATAAGGAGAGAGGGATTTATAGTGGTTCAGCCCCGAAAAAGATGAGCCTACGTCCACTGTTTTCTCACTATTTTATGAATAATAATGAACACTCAAGGTTATAATCTTGTTTGGAGATCGGAAAGACTGAAAGCTATTGAAAAATACTAACGACTTAGACTACCCAAAATTTGGAATACTCTAGGCGTGTATTTGCTCTGACTTCTATTTTCTGTGACTTGTTTCTGCCCAGAATTGGTGATGATTTCTTCGGAACATAAAACCCCCTTTATATAGATTGTAGTGACCTTATGTCCCAAGGTTCCCTATGCCTCTAGGATCCTAATTGTATAAACGGGTAACTATACAATTGGGTAACATAAATTAAATAACAATACAATTGGATAACTACTCGAAAAGGATAACTTAGTTAATCGCAAATAGGAGTCTTCAGTTTCCCTTTCCTTGTAGGTTTCTTCCACAACATTTACCTATTTCCCTCTTCTTGTAGGTTTCCTTTATAGTGTTTTTGTGTTTCCCTTTTCCTATAGGTTTCCTGTTTGTTAAGGAAAACTGGACGGAGAAGGTCGCACAAAAAGCTGCGGAAGAGGTCGCATATAAGCGTCACGGAGGAGGTCGCATATATCCTTCTTGGAGGAGGTCGCATACCTTAGGATTTTAGACCGCACAATAATTGCCCCCCAGCTCCATTAGTTCTTTAGAACGAAATGGAGCTTCTAATTGCCGTGCGACCTTATGACGTCATAAATCTTGTAGTTTGAGTAATCGAAGATCCGTCAAATCTTCTCTCGAGATCACGCGTCTGTCAGAACGGAACACGTGTAGCCAAAAGCGAAATTCGAGGAAGCCTGATTGATGCCAACCGTCACCGAATCTTTTCAAATTTTAAATAATCCCAACTTTTCGGATAAATTTAAATCCCGCGCAATCCTTAGCCTTCAGATTTAAAATTCGAACCCTCTGATCTACGGCTGCGATCTAATGGTGCTTAGGTTATAAATATCAGAAACCAACTGTTCCTATTTCATTTCCGTCTCTCTCCTGAAAACTTCAGAAAATCCTCAGAAACCTCAAGAACCCAAGCGCTGTCCTTTCTCTCAGATCGCTCCAACCACTGCTGCTCCTCCGAC
>JXTB01000258.1:19811-31956 GCA_002914805.1 Parasponia andersonii
TTCACGAGATGGAATTCCGAATATTTTATTTAAATGGACTGTTTTTATAAAAACTAGAACTTTTGACACTTTTCAAATAAATTAAGGAATTTCCCTGAAATTCCCCTTCTGCCACTAGCCCGGATTTTGGGTCGTGACAAAAATAGCCTAATATTTCGGATGTCGATAGAAATGAGGTAACATTTAACGGAAAAATTTAACGGTTGCTATAAAATTTGGATGAAAGATATTGTTGCTGTAAGAAAAAAGATTAAGCATATAAGTGTAAATTTTGACTAAAAATAGATATTTTAGCTATAATTTCTTCCTTTAAAAAAATTCTTAAAAAAATACGACATTCGTTACAAAATTTGGCAAAAATACGGATATGCTGATGTCAGCGAACAAAATGTTTTTACAAAAAAAGAAAGAAAAGGAAAAAGAGTGTTAACGCTGTTCACTTTTTGCAAAAGAAAGGGAATGACAGCCGTTGATGTCAGCGTGCATCATTGCCTGTCAGTTTCACTTTAAATTATTTATTTATTTATTTTTATAATTTTGGTTCTTTTGTTGACTTTTTATACCTAATAAATGTTGATATTTTATTTGTGCGGGATTATTATTCAGTTTAGCAATTAGAAATTTTTTAAGCATACAATCATATCCTTTTTTAAATGAACTTTTTAAAAAAAATTAATTTCAAACCATTTACTATTATTATATTGTTCTTTCTACGATAAAGAATTTCCAACTCATTTACTAAATACCATAATTAACTAAGTATAATAACCTCAAAGCTTTCTTTTTCTTTTTTTTTTTGGCTGTAATAGATTCGTAGGATACCATAAGTATTCCTCCCTCGATACCTAAGATACCTTTTCTTGCTTCTTTTATATTATAAGTAATTTGGTATGATATCATAATTATATATATAATCTTTCAAAATCATACTTAAGTTAATCTCATAAGATACCTATGATATATATATAATAATACGAAACACATCTATCATTCTCATTTCTAGGATGCCATTGATAAATAAATAAGATGACTATAGTAACTTTATTGAGTATCATTTTTACTATCTTTTTTTCCCCTTATATTCTATTATGGAATTTCTTGTATACCCTTGGTAAATTGGTATAATACCTAAAGTAACCTCCCTTTTATTTATTTATTTTTTTTTTTAAGAAATCAAACATTATCAACTCCTTATTTCTATATCTTAGATACCATATGTAACCTAATAGGACACCTATAGTAATTTTTTTTTTTTGGGGAATCTTACATAGATACCTAGGTAATTTGATAAGATATCCATTTTAAATTTTCGAACTTTCCATTTTATATTACCTAGAAACTACAAGTAACCTAGTGTGGTAACTAATCAGGTGTTAACAAGGACAAGATACTATATAGGTAACCCAATAAGGTACATATGATCTCGTCTCTTTTTTTTTTTTTTTTTTTTTTTTGGCATTCCCATGTGAAATGCACAAGTACAATTATTTTTTAATTATGATAAACTATCTATTAGGTGGATATCAGTATCTTATTATGATAGTCTTATTATTCCTCAATAAGGACTGATTATGATAGTCTTATTATTCCTCAATAAGGACTGCTCCAATAGTGTTATAGGATACCTATGATAATCTTTTAGCTATTTGTCATAATTTTTTCAAATATTATAAATAACTTAGTCAAATATTATAGATAAACTAGTAGGAGACTTATGAGAACCCTTTTTTTTTTGGAAAAAGAATAGTAAAAAAAAATGCCAAACTATCTGTTTATATTTATTGGATATCATAAGTAATTTGATAAGATACCTATGATTATTTTTAAATAATTATTTTTAGAAGTAAGAATACTCTACTCCTATCATATCAGGATACCTATGGTAATTTGGAAACTTATAGTATATTTTTTTTTTCAATAAATAATGCCCATTATTCCTCACATTCTATGGATACCATAGGTAAACTAACAGGATACCTATAATAATCTACGAGTTTTTCAACGTGACACTCAATTATTTCTTAGATACCAATAATAATCGATAGGTAAATGTTAATTAACAAGTGAGTAATTAGCATAGCTAAGTAGGTGATCTAAGTAATTAATTAGTTTATCGGTAGTATCTCCTAATTTTTAAATGATAAAGAAAAAAAGAATATATAATTAAAATAATATGTAAGAATACAAAAATATTCATGCAAATAAAAAAAATAGAAAAATAATTCTTAAGAAAAAAGCCATTGAAAAAATAATTTAAAAAAAGAAAGAAAAAAAAGTCTATTTCGATAATAATTTTTTAAAAAAAGAAAAATAAATAAATAAAAGTTATAAAACCAATAAAGTTAAGAACAAACTTACGTACATGCATCAATGAGGTCAGTACTGATGCGTGCATGCCTGGCGCCTAGTCAACAAGCACATAACTGTATTTTTAATAAAAGTTAATGCCGGATACCATACTTTTAATAAGAGTAGGGAAAAATCTGTACTATATCTAATTTCCCCAAATCAAAAATGGGTAACCAGAACCGAAAATGGGTAACCAAAAATTTATTGGCCATTAGCTCTCACAAGTAAATAAAAGAACGTAAATATTAAGCTACTATATACTATAAATATAGGAACTCAGTTGAAGACAAACAGTAATCTTTTTCACGATGGAGCAAGAGTCTCTTTTGTTGTGCTTGGGTGTGAGAGAATGTGTTTCTAGCTTAGTAGAATTGAAAATTTTAGAAAAATATTCAGAAACACATTCTCCCACACCCAATCAAAACAAGAAAAGACTAGAGAAATAGCAGCAATTGCGAATATTTGGAAGGCATGTTATAAGTATAAAGACATTAAGATTTGGGAGTGTGCACGGTATTGATCGTATATTTCATGTACTCATATTTTCTTTTCTCTTTTTAATATTTTTAATTATCTTGCTAGATCAATATAGAAGAACAAATTTATTACCAAACCTTAACTTACACCGCTTCTTTTTGTTTTTTTCATGGCATATTATTTTCCAGATGTTC
The DNA here is from genome assembly GCA_002914805.1 of Parasponia andersonii. NCBI lineage: Eukaryota > Viridiplantae > Streptophyta > Magnoliopsida > Rosales > Cannabaceae > Trema > Trema andersonii. The sequence continues at coordinate 22,832 of JXTB01000258.1, forward strand.
TATACGGTAAAATAATATGTTTCATGTCAGGCCGATCCTTTCTTATAACAATGGCTAATTCATGTTATATGATGAGCTTCAGCTATGCATGTGTTCAAGAAAATCCAGAAGATCTACAAGCCAGCAACATCCGATGTGCTTTCAATCGATGTAATAATTTCGACTTTAGATACTCGATGAGATAGATCAGTTTTTGTTATTGGTTGTGAAGTTATAATTTGGGAATTGTTTCGCTCTGTTTTCTTTTTTTCTTTTCTTTTTTCCTTTTAATTCTGTATTTTTTATTAATTCATTATTTTGATTTCTCATTCAAGTAACATATTTTATCATGTAGTGCTTAAATTTCAAATGTCAAAGCCTAGAAGCTATCATGCCACGAAGACATCACAGCATATTTCAAAGGGTTAGAGATAAATATGCATCATAATCATTACTATTTGCAAATTAAAGACAAAAAACGAGGGCTTTTAGGTGAAAATAATATCTTTATTCCTTAAATTGTAAAATAGGACCCTTATTTTTATTATTTTTAATCAAAAGATCAAAAGGCCCTAGTGTAATGTACTACATGATAATATTTTAATAATGTACTGCTAACAATTATCACATATAATGGAGTACATGACAAAACTAATTTATAATTTTATCATGTATTTTAATCTCAAAATGTCAAATACAATTAGAAGCTTTATAATCAAGTACTACATATTCTCTCTTTGGGATAAAATGATAATCTTTTGGAATCTGATTTTAACTTTGCCTGTGTTTTAATTAGCATGGTATATCTAGTATATGGACTAGTCTTTGTCAGTTGAATATATAGCTTAGAATTAAGGAGACTACTAAAATTTTTTAAGTTCATTTTGATTTATTATGGTTTCATTCCCACATCATACGCCCCTTATCATTTTTTTTAAATAAAAATATCGTAATGCTACTACATGATAATTTGATCATAGAATACCTAACAATTATCTAATTGTCAACTTTTGCACTATACACAAGTACAAATATGTTTTAATATCAATTGTTTGTAAATACTTAAGAGTAATAATGAATATTTACTGGCCATATAATTTTACTGCGCATAATAAAAGAATACCTGAATACACCAGGGGAAAAAAAATTTTAAAAAAAAAATAAAAGAAAAGAAAAGGCAAAAAGCAAAAAATAAAAAAAAAAACAAAAGAAAAGAAGTTGTGCACATTAAGGTTTACAAAAAATCTGCTCCTATATTGATCATAAGGAAGATAATATAGCGCATACAATTCCTATTGGCTGCCATCGATCTATATCTTTCTTGTTTTGACTGGAAGAGAAAGAAGGTGTTTCAAACTAAAAGGTTAAAGAAACACCTTCTCTCAATTCCAAGCATAATAAGAGAGACTTGCTCCATTGTCGTCATGTCTCCAACTAAGTTCCTATTGATATGGTACTTAATAAAAACATGAATTAAGTATATATATATATATAGTAGCCGCCTTATTAAGTTCCAAGATACCTTATTGTGTTTTTCCCCCTTTTTCATTTACTTTCTTTAGTTTCTTACGTCTGTGGTATTTTAATTATGAATATAGATAATTTATGGTATAATAATAATAAATAATAATTTCTTTTTTTAGTTGAGAAATGTAATATTTCCCTTCATAATAATAATAATAATTTTGAACAGAATGACCATGATAAAAGTAAAATAATATATAGACTTATATTATTAGGTGAATCGGTATATACTTTACTTGTCAAGACCCAAAACCGGATTAATGATAAAATTAAAATTTCACAAGCTAAATATGATGATTGGAAATCTAAAGTCACGACTTTTAATAATTTTAAGTGAAATAAATAAAAAATTAATTTTAAAAAATATAAGAGGAATCAAGTATCAGATAGTTTCATTTTGAACCTCAAGTCAGTATAAATTCCATAATTATTAAAATTCTTATTAGTTTTAATTATATAAGAAAAATACCCATTGAGTTTAAGAAAATTTCTAGATTATCCTCTTTGGAAACTTGTTAAGAAACTATAAGCTTTGATAAATTGAGTTTAACTGAAAACTTTAGTTCAATGTCCAAAATATGTTACATAAAAACGCTAGCAATAAAATCTTCCTCATACATTCACTTACTAATCTTAGTTAAATAATTGAATAAAGAAAGATAACAGAGTACGAACACCCACCAGAGATTTAGAGTGAAACTGCAAGTACAAGCTATTCAGCTTGTTTGACCACGAGAATTACTTCCTCAATTGGACAAACTCCTGAAAGTATGAGAAGTAAGGGGGTGAGTATTCACATGCTTAGTAGAAAATTCAATTACATTTTTGAATGGATGCAATTTTACTAAACTTGCATGGTTAATACTTTTCCAAAATCCTTTTAAAATCGACTTTATAAAATAATTGGTATCCAAAATAATCTCCTATTCAAAACTAAAACCAAATCTACATAATTGTACATAATCATAAATTGTCCTATCCCATGAGCTCACATTCTCTCATCATAAACTAGAGTAACTCGTACTACGTGTACTAAATACTCTCTACCTGATACCTATCCTAAAAAACTAGAGGGACACCCATGTGTCTAAGCCTACCGAATCGGATGGGCAACTAAATGTCGACACCTACTAAATGGGAATAATCAGAAAAATTTCGCGTTGGTTTAAGGGCTGTCACTAAGGGCATGGATACTAACCACCCACTAAACACTGCGATGCCTAAGATGTATCTCATATGTGATTATATGGTATGTACAACATGTAATAGTTCACAATAATCATACATTCATAAATCGAATCGTACTTTAAAATTCAACTTAGCATTATTCTTGGATTTACTGTAACATGGATAGCACACTGCGTTTTATCCCAAAATCACAATATAAAAATATGTATAATAATTCACACTGTCCAATTCCAATATAATCCAACAATTTACAGAAATTAATTAAACTATAGTAAAATCATGATTTTTTATAAATAAATTTTAATACAATTAAAATCTAAAACAGATATAAAAATCAAGTAATTGAATCTCTACCTTATTATGGTAGTAATACTAAGCTAACAATACTCGAAGAAATTTCTGTTGGTCACTTGGGTGTCCGATTAATAGTTTATGGAAACCTTGTAAGCACACTTGAAAAAGCGACTTTTCCACCGAAGTTTCAAATGGAAAAATATAGGTCATCACTAAATTTAGAGTACTCAAAAACGTTAGCTAGACATTCAATTTATCAAAATTGAGTCCCGATTTTCTTATTTTGTGCCATTTCAGGATATAGTGATATTTTATGTCAAAATTCGTCTCTCAACCATACTAAGTCTAAATTCGAAGTCAAATATTAGTTCCGAGGTCTGAAGCATTAATTGTGCTCCAAAATCTAAAAGTTTCATAAATACCATTTTTTGAAAATATTTAGAAAAATGCCATCTTTTCTATTTTAAAATTACTGCACTTCTGGATACTACTTTTTACTTTTACGAACTGTAATTATTCATGATTTTTAATTCTCTTTCACTTGATATAATTATCTTGGGTAAATAAATTACCTAACCATAATAATTACATAATTAGCACTTTTTCAAAGTAATTAGAAAATACCAATATTTCTGGTTACACTATTTTTTACGGAAATATGTAGAATGTCATTACGTTCCTATTGACCGCCCAAGACCCAATTTCAAAGTTCAACAAACTTTTTGGCCCAAAATATATGTTCATAAAAATACCATTTTCGAAAAAAAAATGTAAATACCACTTTTCCAAACGATTTCCTCATGAATCGCTCATCTACACTTCATAATTCAACCAGCCATAATCACAACTATAATCATACAATTATGCCTCAAGGTTTCATGATTAAAACTTGATGTTTATAAAATAACTATTTAAATATCACATTTTAAATTAAATAAAAAAATGGCAAAAAGAGATCAAAAACTCACCAAAACTATCTTGGGGCCAAAGTGAAGGAAACAACCCATGTGGTTCGATCGGCAACATCAAGGAATAGGGTGATGCATCGGCAGTGACACCAAGGGGCCGTCAACGACGACTTTTGGCTGAAAAATCATACCGGAGATAGAAATTTCGAAGACCCGAATGTCAGACACCGGAGCTCTGTTTTCGGGGAAAACTGTCGGGATTTGCTCATCTCCGTTTGATGAACAAAGCGGGGTGGCGCATCGGGTCTATTGTGATGGCATTGGACAGTGGCGGAGCTCAACAATTCTGGTCATTTTTTGTGAATTTCGAGGACCATGCGTGAGAAAGAAAGGAAATGGTAGGTCCATTTATGCAATTTCAACAATTATAGCTCCTTATTTTTAAATTCTAGATATTTTGTTTATTTTAATACGAAAAATAGTTATTTATGAGTTTGCCACTACTTTAAATTTACTCTTTTACGTCTTTAAATTTCTAGTTATTACGCTAGACATCGCAAAATGAGATAAAAAATATTTTGAAATTTATGAATGTTGAAACATTTCTATAATCACGGTTTCAAAACATTTTGAGAAGATAATTTCCACAATTTTATGGTCACTTTCTAAGCATAGATATAGATAAATATTAATGGCCAAAAGCCATATATCATTTACTCATCTTACGCAATACATAAGTTATATAAACTAAATCTAAATATATATTAATCCTTTGATAACAATGATTAGGAAATTATCAAAATTAAAAAATGCCAACTATTAAGGCCCCAAAATGTCTCTATTTATGTTTTTTTTGGTCCAAATTACACTAATTACTACCTGAGAGGAATAAGAGGGGAGTTAATACCTAATAAAGAATCGATTACAAGTTTTCGATGGATATATAAAGTATTTACTTGTTAAGTTCTGTCATTGAGCAAAATATTTACCAAGCACTTTGTGAAACCAACATCTCCAGTTAAATTGTGCTCAAATTGACCAATCCATTAACAACCCTAGATAGTTGCATATTTCAATCATATCATGCACAGATGCACACATGCATCATCAAATAATTTTAGTCTACATCATCGTAGTGTCATTCATTCCTAAGTCATATATGACACTACCAGCATGTCCAGTTGGACATTCGTACTAGTATTACATACATGTCATACATGAAGATTCATACAGTAATGGGCATCGATGAAATAGATAATGCAATGTGGTATATGAATGTAAATGGAGTACTTTAGTCAAGGCCAATGACAAATCCAATAGTGAAATATGCTACCGAACTCCATTCGATGAGTACATTAAAAAAGTGACCAATTTCACAATCTAACGACTGAATCAAAATTCACCACACAAAGTATCAAAAAAAAATTGACCACACAAATCCAAGCTTTGAGATTGGTTTTCATTCACTACCTACATGTGTACTGCAAAATATGGGCAGGTTTATCTTAGCTTTGTAACTAAGTCTCTGCTCCTTGAGTTTTCCTTCAATTCAATCCTCTTTTATCGCAAAACAGTCCCAATTTTCACAGATTTTTTACACTTAAACCCCAACTCAATTTGATAAATTCTAACTTTGTTTTATTTAAAAATGAGGGTATCTATAGATACAATATGGAAATCAATTTATGTCTAATTCACAAACTAGAAATTCTAATTAAATAACTTCTCTAAATCTAACTCATCTAGTGACTCTTTTAGCTCTGTTTACTAATTTTATTTTTTAAATTTTTTTCGTCAAAAAACTCCGAATAAATAGGAACTACAAGACTTGAGAGATGAAAAACAAACTAGAGTATATATATCTTTTTTTTAGTAGAGTTGTCAAATTGAAAATAAATAGGTATTTATTATTGAAAATAAAACAATCTTTATTACTTACTCAAATATTATTAAAAGAGAGAACTTCTAGTCTCACTCTTCAAGTTCACTCATTCACTAGAAGCTATGCTTCTTTCTTCCTCACTTCACTCTTAGAAGCTTTGCTTCTTACTTGATGCTTATAACTCAAATGGGAATGGATATTTATACTTGAAGTTACTAATCTTCCTCCACACAAAATACTATAAATAAAACAATACAAATAAATCTAAACCACACACTTAAAGTAATACAAATCATGCTCATCTACCACATTCAAATTACTAGAAACTTCTCCTCGATGGATTTGGATCAAGTTTTGGGCTAATCTTCAATTAATGAAGTTGGGCTTTGAACTTGTGCTTATAATAAGCTTATGATGCACAAGCTCTAGTGGCTTTTGGGCTCTTGAATTCGACTCCTTTGGAAAGCATTTTTTGAATTGTTTCTTGAGTAAGCATCCTTCACAAAGTTGGTCAGGATAATTGATGCTTGGCAAATCTTTCACCATCTCTTTCTTGGATAGTAGCTCTAGTCTTCCAAAGTTGAGATGCTCGAATCTCAAATGCCATAGCCATGATGAATCCTTATAACATATTTTGAGATATTTTGCCATATCATTTTAAATATTCAACAAAAATATTCTAGTTCTTGATATAGGTACCTTGGCAATCAAGTTCATGTTGTCATCTCTTATAGAAATACTACAATCTTTCAAGTGAATATCATAGCCTTTTTTTAGAGTAGTCCCAAACTCAAAATGTTTGTTTTCATAGTGGGTACATAATAAACATTTAAAATGAATTGATGTCTCCCATTTTTCAAGCGGATAAAATTTTATCTCTTCCTTTTTCCGCTATTTTGAGTCATCACTGAATCCCACTGATTGATTCGTCAAGTTCTATGAATATTAATCGATGCCCACACATATGATTACTAGCACTGGTGTCAAGATATTGTATGTTGTCTTGACCTTCATTGATGTCGTTATATGTTAGTAGCACAATACCATTCTCTTCTCTCTTCTCTTCAACGTAATTGACTTTCTCTTCAATTCAGCTAGTAGGTGCTCTATATTCTCTAGCATAATGGCCAAACTTGTGATAATTGTAATATTCGACTTGAGACTTCTCGTGCTTTGGGTTCATTCAACCTCTACCACGACTTCTTCTATAGCTTTATCCTCTTTCAAAATTATTATTGTGATAATTGTGATTGTTGTTGGAATTCTAACCTCGTCCATGAGCACGACTTGCACCATATCCTTGTCCTTAGCTTTGTTCTTTATCACAACCAGGTTAACTTCTATCGCTACATTAGCTATCTTCTCTTTTTGTGACTTGTGTCTTGAGAAGCTGCTCCTTGAAATTTGACTTCTTCTTTTTCTTTTCTTAGTGAGCTTGCAAGGAATCTAAGAGTTGTTCTATCATCATGGCTCTCAAATCTTTGTTTTCTTTAATGGCAGTAACAATTTCTTGAACTTTGGATCTAACGATCAGAGAATCTTTTTCATGTTGCAACATTTTCTAGTTTCTCACTTTTTCTCTTTATTTGAATGGAAATGGCTAAAACTCTAGAAAAGTAGTCAGAAATTGACTCAATTTCTATCATGTGCAGCGAGTCAAACTCTCCTCTCAGAGTTTGAAGGCAAACCTTCTTAACTTTTTCTTCTCCCTTGTGTAAATTTTGAAGTTTTTCCTATGCTTCCTTGACAGAGATTGCACTTGGGGATTTTCTCAAACCCATCGTCATCTAAGGTAGTAGAGGAAGAAAGCCTTTTGTCTCTCTTTCTTGAGTCTTTTAAACTATTCTTTTGGCTGAGGATAATTTTTCCTCATTTCTTTACTCTTTGTAGCCTTTCTCTACTACCTCCTAAATATCATGTGCTCCAAGGAAGACTTTCATTTTGATAATCTAATTACCAAAGTTGCTACTTTAGAGTGTGGAACTTGAAGAGATGTTAAATCACTAGTAGTGATAGCTCTTTATAGAGTGAGCTTTTGACAATTATGATAACACAGATGGACCCGGAATGTCGAAAAATCATAAGACTTGCTGGTATATCGACTTAGTCAAAATCTGCAGTTAAAGTCAACCTTCATGGTCAAAGGTCAATGTAGGTCAATGGCTTGGTCAACAGCTGAGTCATGGCTTGGTCAAAGGCTTAGATGACTCGGTCAACGGCTGGGTCAAATGGCTTTGACGGTTCGATCAAATGGCTTTGACTCAGTTTATTAGGTGAGTTGAATCAATTTATGACAGTAAACTTCTAGCAACTTGTTCGGACTTGTTCAGACTCCGATTGGGCTAATTTTTATTACAACGTGTTCGTCCTCTCGAGCTCTTCAAATTGATATACAATTGTGATAGGTGAGGAACAACTTTTCAACACTCTCAATCTCAAGAAATTTTTTCTAATGTGGAATATTAGTCAAAATTGTATCCACAGAGCAGAATTTCAAGAGACTTAAAATTTCAAGAGATCTCTAATAACCTCGCACTGATACCATTTTGTTGGAAATAAAACAAGTTTATTACTCACTTAAATATTATTACAAGGGAAAACTCTCAATCTCACTCTTCAAGCTCACTTACTCACTAGAAACTATGTTTTTTTCTTCCTCACTTCATTCTTTGAAATTTTGCTTTTTACTTGATGTATAGAACTAAAATGGGGACAAGTATTTATATAAATTACCCTTCCTTCTCTACACAAAATGCTACAAATAAAATAATTCAAATAAATCTTAGCCACATGCTTAAAATAATACAAATCACACTAATCTACCACATTCAAATTATTAGAAACTTCTCCTTGATGGACTTGGATCAAGTTTTGGGCTAATCTTTAACTAATGAAGTTGGGCTTTAAACTTGGGCTTATAACAAAATTATGATCCAATATTTATTTGTAAGTAAAGAAGAAAAAAGTGGTTTCTAGATTCTAGACAAAATAAACGTTAAACTTAAAAAAAAAATCCTCTCCAAGATTTTAGGCAATCTATTCCATATTAAAAATTTGTTTTGAAAATATTAATTATGAAAAAATGAAAGATAATGCATATCTAACGTACCTGGAAGAAAATACTTTGTTTTATTTTGAAATATGAAAATGGCTAAAAAAATAGGGTATTATTGTTCTAATTTCTTTTTTTTTTTTGGTTTCCTTTTAGTTAAATCCTTATTCTTTATGTGAAATTTAGAAATATTACAAATGGGAAAAAAAAAATTAGGGATCTTCGGCAAACACCTAAACGAAAAACCGATAAGTACATAAACTCGTAACTCCTACGCTGGCTATTCATACTCTATAAA
>JXTB01000258.1:36079-64491 GCA_002914805.1 Parasponia andersonii
TCCTAATGGATCACTCGTAAGTCCGAGCCACCTAAAGAGGTACCGTAAGTCAGATCACCCGATGTGGAGCATCGTAAGTCCGATCACCCGACGTAGGGCATCGTAAGTCCGATCACCCAATATAGGGCATTGTAAATGTGTGAATGTATACAAATGTTTTATAAATGACATAACAAGGATATGCACCATTTCCACAGAATCTCAAAATAACCATACAGTATTCTTTAATCAAATCACTTCCAGTCCTCAAAACTGAGTTCTCAAACTATTTTGGATTTTCTAAAAATTTCGACATTACTACAGCTATTTTCAATCAAAACCCAAAAATCCAATTTCCTGCAGAAATCATTACAAAACAGTATATATGACACGCCAACCAATATAACGTGTCTTCTAGGCAGTTTATATCTCAATTCAGGTAAAAAATGAACATAAACACAATTTTTATAAGTTATTTCACGAAATTCTATATTTATTGAAAATATGTAAAATTCATAAATTAAATTAATTTTAGAATCAAGTAATCGAATCCCTACCTCTATCGAGCATCCAACTAGCATTACAAGGTTATTGAGAAAGTTTGGCGTCGTTTGGAAGAGCGGACGTCGTTTTCGAAACTTTAGTTCCTTGGTTTGAAAACTTGATTTTCAAACCGAGCTTCAAATCATAAAACAGACATCACCATTGAATTCAGAGCACCTAAAAATCTTAGGTTAGACATATAATTTGTCAAATTTGGATGTGGGCCCCACGACATGCAAATCGAGCAAATCTGAGCCGTCCGATCTCGTTTTTTGGGACCGTTTTAGAATATAGTCAATATTTATCTCATATTTCACCATTTGCAACGTAGATTCCAAAAATGATGTCAGTTTTAAAATCTAACGGTCCGATCGAAAACTCAATTTCAAAACCAATTACATATAAAACTGTCTAACGAAATTAAAAACAAATGGAGCAAAATCAAGACACAACATACGTACTATCAGATTGCCCATGAGGAGACGAGTCCACGACGACCAGTTTTGCAGCAAACGGTGGCCAGAATCGACTTCGACAAGGAAAAGAATCCGCGGCATTTTCTCCATTTTTCTGGCGATCGGCGGCTCCGACGAGGCTGGTTCTAGTGGCAGAAGCTTCGTCCGGTAGCTAGGCGTCGACACCGGTCAGTGTCACAGGGCAACGACGGCCAGAGCTGGCTTAACAGAGCTTCGTCGGAAATCGGGTGTTGGGCTTTTCTCTGGGGACCAAATTGAAAAAGAATGGGAAAATGGAGGGATTTATGGGCAATTTTCGTAACCGTAGTGCCACGTGTCAACTTCTGGTTAATTGGGCACCGTTTTGCGTATTTGCACTTGGACCAAGTTTTCTGAAAATCTTCTCAAAAATACCCTTGAATAATTACATTTTGACCCCAATTTTCAAACTTTTCTTATATTTTTGCCCAAATAAACCTAGACCCAAATCCGTCTAAATTCATTTTTTTTTCTAGGCCAATTTGCCCTTACAATTTTTATGGGATTTCACATGCTTCGCTCCTTAAATGAATTTCGTCCTGAAATTCAAATACAAGGCATACACTCAAAATACAACTTCAAGTTGAAAATTAAACAAGTGAAGGTATTTTTCATATATCTCTGTCTCGAGTTCCCAAGTGGCTTCCTCTTCCTTATGGTGATTCCAAAGAATTTTGACAAGTGGAATTTCTCTATTGCGAAGAACTTTGAGTTCTCTTCCCATTATTCGAATTGGTTGCTCTTCATCAATAACATCCTCTTGAATTGGTATCTCCACCTATTGAATTACATGAGATTGGTCAGGAACATATTTCCTCAGCATTGAAATATGAAAGACATTGTGCACATGACTCAACTGTGGTGGTAAGTTCAATCGATACTCTACGGGCCTAATTCTTGCAGTAATCATAAATGGCCCAATATATCTTAAAGCTAACTTTCCTTTAACTCCAAATCTAGTAACTCTGCACCTCGGTATAATCTTTAGAAACACTTGGTCACCAACGTCAAACTCTACTTCTTGTCTCAAGGGATTTGCATAACTCTTTTGACGACTCTGAACAACCTTAAGTCTTTCTCTTATCATGTTGATCTTATCAGTAATCTCTTGTATCAATTCTGGTCCAAGAGTAACTCGCTCCTCTACGTCAGCCTAACAAAAGGGCGACCTACATGGTCTACCATATAATACCTTATATGGAACCATACCCAAATTGGTTTGGTAACTGTTGTTGTATGCAAATTCCATTAACGACAAATGATCATCCCAGCTTCCACCAAAGTTCAGCATACATGAGTGAAGCATATCCTCTAGAGTTTGAATTATTCTCTCAGATTGGCCATCTATCTATAGGTGATGAGCTGTACTAAGATTTAGTTCTGTTCCCAAAACTTTTTGTAAAGCTCTCTAGAACTTGGATGTAAATCTGGGATCTCTATCAGAAACTATACTGGAAGGCACTCCATGTAAACGAACAATGTGATCCACATAAAGACGACTAAGTCTGTTGAGAGAAAAATCAATTCGAATCGGTATAAAATGAGCAGTTTTTGTCATTCGATCAACAATTACCCAAATTGCATCATTTTTCCTTTGAGTTCTTGACAATCCTGTTACAAAATCCATAGTGATCTTATCCCATTTCCATTCTGGAATAGGCAATGGCTGAAGTAATCCAGTTGGCCTTTGATGTTCTGCTTTTACTTGCTGACAGATTATACACTTAGCCACAAAAGTAGCTACGTCTCGTTTCATGCCTTTCCACCAATACTGTCTCTTTAAGTCATGGTATATCTTACTACTATCGGGATGTACTGCAAACTTAGATTTGTGAGCTTCAGTCAACATAGTCTCTCGAAGGTGTGGATTATTAGCTACAGCTAACTTTCCATTAAATAGTATAAATCCTTCTCTATTAGTACTCCAACTATCTAGTTGTTCACCATTCTGAAGTTGGTTCCAAATTTTCTTTAATTCTTGATCTTGCCATTGACTTTGTTGAGCCATCTGAAGAAGTGAATGAGTAGCCACTACATTGCTAACACAAGAAATATTGTTTCTCTCAGAATACTCCAAATTATAATCACCAATAATGACTAAATTTTTCCACTCTTCAAGTATCAAAGAAGCAAGTATACNTAACATTTCTCGGTCTTTCCCATCCTAGAATAGACTCTATCTTAGACGGATCAACTGAGATACCATTTTGAGAAATCACATGGCTTAAGAATTTAACTTATGTCATCCAGAAATCACATTTCGATCTTTTGGTATATAACTGATGATCTCTCAAAGTCTGAAGCACAGTCCTTAAATGTTCAGCATGTTCTTCCCGAGCATTAGAATAAATCAAAATGTCATCAATAAACACAACCATGAATCTATCCAAATAAGGCCTGAAGATTCTGTTCATAAGATCTATGAACGCTGCAGGTGCATTCGTCAACCCGAAAGGCATAACCAGAAACTTGAAATGACAATATCGAGTCCTGAATGCAGTTTTCGGTATATCTTCTTTACGAATCTTCAGTTGGTGATACCCAGATCTCAGGTCTATCTTTGAAAAGAATTTGGATCCACCGAGTTGGTTAAACAACTCGTTAATTCTTGGCAAAGGATATTTGTTCTTTATTGTAAGCTGGTTTAGCTTTCTGTAGTCCACACAAAGTCTGAGTGTACCATCTGCTTTCTTAGCAAAGAGAACTTGAGCACCCCAAGGTAAGGTACTACTCCTGATGAACCCTTTTGACAGTAGGTCATCTAGTTGTTCCCTTAATTCAGTCATCTCCACAAGGGCCATTCGATAAGCGGGGATAGAAACTGGTTGAGTTCCAGAAACTAAGTCGATACAGAATTCAACCTCTCTGTCAGGTGGTAATCCAGGTAAATCCTCTGGAAAAACATCAGGAAATTCACTGATATACATAGGTATTTATCAGCAGTTCTTATCTCTCTATCAACGGTGAATAGGCTTCCATAACATTCCAATTTCTTTCTCCCACCAATACTTGCTCTCAGGAGAGAACTGAGGCTTATTGGATTCAAACCAGCTTGATACACAACTAAATAACTATCTTCAGTATGAAGAGTCACCTTTCTTCTATGACAATCCACTATTACTCTATATTTGGACAACCAGTCCATACCAAGAATCACATCAAATTAGTTCATAGGTATCACAATCAAATTAATTAATAACTCACATCCATCAATGACGATAGAACAAGAGTTGCATATAGTAGACACACCATTGACATTTCCCAAAGGAGTATCAAGATTCAAAGCAGAATCAAAGATTTCAAATTTTAAACCCAACATATTAGCAAACGACACAGATTTAAAGGAATATGATGCACCGATATCGAATAACACATGAGCCTAAGAGTGATAAAGTAAGATCATACCATCAACCACTCTAGTTCCAGGCTGATCATATTCCTCTGTCCCGGTGACTATATAGGTTTGAGCTTTCTCTTTTCCTTTGTTTGTACTGCCTTTACCCGAATGACTACTACTAGACCCAGGAGTACCACTGTGGAACTGTCCATAACCTCCTTATGTTCTAGATACCTAAGGTGTCTGGCGTCTTGTGGTGAAGGTAGAACCCTGAGGATGATATTGGTGCTGAACTGGAGAGTTAAAAGTTGGACCTGAGCTCTAGAAATGAGCAGGCATAGTTTGCTGACTAGGGATGGGCATCGAAGTTGCTTGACTCCCTTGTGGTCCTCCGGTGGTCGGTGAAGGAGTCTGCAAAAGCTGGGGGCAATTTCTTCTAAAATGGCCCTGTTGACCATAGTTGTGGTAGGAATACGAAGTAAAATGCCTACTTCCTATTGAAACAAAATTGCCACTGTATCCACTGCTCTGTGAACCTTGCCCTTGCCATCGTCTCTTTTTCATTTTTTGGTTTGTACATTTTCGCTTATATCCACCAGTAGTCCCTCTATCACTAATCAGTATAGCTTCAATTCTCTGAGCTGTACCATAATCCTCGACAAGGGTAGTAAATGGAAACGACTCTAGTCTGGTGCAAATCTCGGACCTTAAGTTGGTTCTGAAATGAACCACTTGCAGTCTCGAATGGTTTCCCAATGTATGAGCATACTGGGAGAGTACCACAAACCTCGCATAGTATTCATCAACAGTCATACTACCTTGTCGCAAGATATTGTACTGTTTCAACATTTCATTAACATGGTCATCATTGGCCTACTGTCCTCTGAACAGTTCATCAAATTTTTCCCAAGTCATAGTAGTGGTGTCATAAGTCAACTTAATAGTGTTCCACCAATGATCAATAGCATCCTGAAGTAAGTACATTGCAAAGCCCACTCTAAACTCTTTTGGTACTACCAAGGTATCAAATTTCTTTTGAACTTCCCTAAGCAATCTCAGTGCAGTTGCGGGATCGTGTTCACCATAAATGTTTGGTGGGTTCAGCTTAGTAAAATCCCTGAAGCTTATAGATCCATCATTTTCAGCAGTCGGTCTTGTTATAAGACCTGGTATCCTCTGCATAGCTTGTTGAAGAGCATCAACAATATTAAAGGCAGGAGGGTCTTGCTGTGGAGGAATGTCTTGTTCTCTCTCAGGTTGAGACACTCTTCTTTTTGGAGGCATTTTCTTGATTAGCATTTCAATATGTCCAACGTATTAGTAAGATGATGATTTTGCATGACTTATGTAAAAGAAATGTCCAATCTAGTTTAATGAGTGACACACTCTGAGTATTTTAAATTAAAACCTGGCTCTAATACCAAATTTTCTGTCACGATCCGAGGCCGGGGTTAATGGCAGAGTGGGTATTTCATAAATTAGAAATACTAAAAAGAACAAAATAAAAAGATTCAATTCATTCAAAATTTTGCCCCAAGAACTCTAACTTTTCAAAACTGGCATCAACAAAATATTTAAATGAAAATAAAATCCCACAATTATGCATCACTTATTGAACATAGACCGTAAACAAAACAACTTTTTTAATAGTCGTACATCATAAATCATCTCATACTCAAACTCAGACTTAAGTAATATAAACAATGTCTAGATTTCATATTCTAATTTATAAAGTTTAATGAAATCCAAATTCCTACTCAAATTTAAATATTTCACAATTCTCGTAGGAAATTAAAAAAATATAAATAAACTAGTTGTTCTGTAAATGCCTCAATTTATCTCTTTTGATAAAAATTACACTGAGTGCCACCTGAAGGGAAGAAAGGGGTGAGCTAATGCCCAATAGAGAATCAATTACAAGTTCCTACATATATATAAAATATACTCATGTTGAAGGTCCTGCATGGTCAGTATTCCATTCAAAATAGTTCACAAATCTCAAGTAGAAGTCATAGTCCAATGGTCAAATATTTCAAACCAATGTAATATTAATCAAAACCAGTACATATCCATTCAAGCCAACATATATCTATGTATGCAATCATGATGTCCGAAGTGTCCTAATGGATCACTCATAAGTCCGAGCCACTTAAAGAGGCGCTGTAAGTTCGATCACTCGATGTAGGGCATCGTAAGTCCGATCACTCGATGTAGGGCATTGTATGTCCGATCACCCAATATAGGGCATCGTAAATGTGTGAATGTATATAAATGTTTCATAAATGATATAATAAGGATATGCACCATTTGCATAGAATCTCAAAATAACCATGCAGTATTCTTTAATCAAATCACTTCCAGTCCTCAAAACTGAGTTCTCAAACCATTTTGGATTTTCTAAAAATTTCGACATTACAACAACTATTTTCTATTAAAACCCAAAAATCTAATTTCCTATAGAAATCAATCGAAAACAATATATATGACATGCCAACCAGTGTGATGTGTCTTCCAGGTAGTTTATATCTCAATTCAGGTCAAAAATGGACATAAACATAATTTTTATAAATTATTTCACGAAATTCTATATTTATTGAAAATATGTAAAATTCATAAATTAAATTAATTTTAGAATCAAGTAATCGAATCCCTACCTCTATCGAGCGTCCAACTAGCGTTACAAGGTTATGAAGAAAGTTTGGCGTTGTTTGGGTGTCGTTTGGAAGAGCGGACGTCGTTTTCGAAACTTTAGTTCCTTGGTTTGAAAACTTGAATTTTAAATCGAGTTTCAAATTATAAAACGGACTTTACCACTGAATTCAGAGCACTCAAAAATTTTAGGTTAGACGTATAATTTGTCAAATTTAGATGCGGGCCCCACGGCACACAAATCGAGGCAAATCTGAGTTGTTTGATCTCGTTTTTTGGGCCCGTTTTAGAACATAGTTAATATATATCTCATTTTTCACAATTTTCAATATAGATTCCAAAATTGATATCAATTTAAAATCTAATGGTCCGATCGAAAACTCAAATTCAAAACCAATTATACATAAAACTGTCCAACGAAATTAAAATCAAATGGAACAAAATCGAGACACGAGGTATATACCATCAGATTGCTCGTGAGGAGACGAGTCCATGACCACCATTTTCACGGTGAACGGTGGCCGGAATCGGCTCCGGCGAGGAAAAGAAGCTGCGAAGTTTTCTACATTTTTCCGGCAATCGGTGGCTCCGACGGGGCTGGTTCTAGCGGCGGAAGCTTCGTCCAGACCTGGACATCGACGTCGGTCAATGGCGCAGGGCAACGATAGCTGGAGGTGGCTCAACGGAGCTTTGCCAGAAATCGGGTGTTTGGTTTTTCTCCGGGGACCAAATCGAAAAGAATGGGATAATAGAGGGATTTATGGCTAATTTTTGTAACTGTAGCACCACTTGTCAACTTCTAGTTAATTGGGCACTATTTTGCTTATTTGTACTTGGACCTAGTTTTCTGAAAATCTTCTCAAAAATACTTTTGAATAATTACATTTTGACCCCAATTTTTAAACTTTTCTTAAATTTTTGCCCAAATGAACCTAGACCTAAATCCGTCCAAAATCATTTTTTTTTTCTGGGTCAAAAGACCAATTTGCCCTTACAATTTTTATGGGATTTCACACAACCTCTCTAGAAAATTGTGCTCAAACGAATCCATTAACAAGCCCTAGACATTTGCATATTTCAATCATATCACGCACAGATGCACACATGCATCATCAAATAATTGTAGTCTACATCCTCAAAGTGCCATTCATTCCTAAGTCATATATGACACTACCTGCATGTCCAGTTGGATGTTCGTGCTAGTATTACCTACATGTCTTACATGAAAATTCATACAATGGTGGCCATTGATGATGGATAATGCAATATGCTATATGAATGTATAAATGGAGTAATCTAGTCAATAACAAATCCGTTAGGTTATATTTGCCAATGACAAATCCAATAGTGAAATATAATATCGAACTCCATTCGACGAGTATATTCGAAAAATGACCAATTTCACAATCTAACGACTGGATCAAAATTGACCGCACAAATCAAAACTTTGAGATTGGTTATCATTCACTACTTAAGCAGTTTAACGAGGTAGCAATTTGTATCAGCAGGTCATATACATATCGTGTCAATATTCATGTATAATAATATATACTTCAATCCGAACTCGAATCCAAATAGTAACCCGATCCGTTTAATAATCTTGTCAAAAATTTTGATCGGAACCCAACCTATTTATAAACAGGTTAACCCGGTACGATTTATGTAATCTATTTATTCAAATGGGTTATATTCGGATCAAGTCAATTCGACATGACCCATTAACCCGTTTAATCCAAATTAGCTAAAATTAAATTACATCAAACCCTAAACATATAACAATTAATTCAACATAGAAGAATCTAATACCAATCTCAATAAGAATTTCATGTATCCACACATGTTCAACAATCAAGCATAATACAAAAATTCAAATGAGATTAAGGCGAGAAAGAAGATGAAAAAATCTCTTTTGTAAAGGCAGAACTTCAAGCTTCAATTCTTCAAGCAACTCTCTTAAGCTTCCTCTCCAAATTTTAGCTTCAAAGCTCTTTTCTCTCTATGAATTTTGAGTTGTAAAGTTTGTATTTTCTCTCCAACTCTCCACACTTGCTATGGAGGCTTAAGGGTGTATTTAAAGAGTTCTAAGATGATCTAGGTTGGGTAGATTATCAACCATTCCATCAGATGGTATCAACGGTCCAGATTGGCTCTAAAAACTCACTAAAAATGCACTTCTGGATATTGTGTAGTGTCGCGGCACTCCTTAGAAAGTGCTATGGCACTGTAGCTTATGGAAGTCTAATTTTCAAGTAGCACCGTGGTACTACTATTCAAGCGCTGCGGCGCTCTTGATTCTGAAAATCAGAATAACAACTTTTTTCTCGAGGGCACCATTTCTTTGTTTTAGCTCCGTTTTGCCTGATTTTCATTGTGTTGCATTCGTATCGAACTCAACTTTCATCTTCAATTATTGAAATATCTATATCTAGCACCAATTTATCTTGGTTCTCATTTATTTACATGAACTATAAAAAAAAAGTAAAAACATATCAAACCAACATAAATACTTAAAAAGTTACAATTATTTGAATTGAATAATACTTCATTTTGAGTAAATTAATCACTCATCAAATACCTCAAAACTCGAATAGTTGCTTGTCCTCAAGCAAAACAAAACAAGAAGAAGAAAATTCAAACACAAACTAAGTACTAATGACAAAAACAACAAAATGAGAGTTTCGTATCAAATAAAAAACTGTGCAAGTATCTCCGAAGTCACAAAATGTTCCAAGCTCAAAAAAAATGCAAACATTGAGATTATCTAGATTTTTAATTTCAAGCATCAATTTAACTCTACTCAAGACTCTCAATGTGTAAGTGTGTGCCAAAATCAGCATCATTTAACAAAATGAACTTCAGATAGGCTTATATATTTTGATAGACAATGAAATATATCTACATAATACAATTTGGAACTACCATATACCTAGCTTTCATGTTACTCTCCGCTAATATATGTTAGTATATTACCTAAGATCAAAAGGTCTTTTATTAAGTTTGTAATGTTAACTTAGGCAAAGGTAAAATAATTTTAGAAAAATTTGAAATTCAAATTTCCCTTAAGCACATTAATCTAGGACCTTTGTAGAGTTTTTCCTTGGTACACCAAATAGTACTCCCACACCTCTCTTTAACTAAATTTCTCTTCTATCAACACTGTACCAAACACTTATTGAATTTTTTTTTCTTTTTTCTCCTGAAACAAAAGATAGGAAATTATGACAAAAGAATGAAAATTAAAAACCTCTCCCTCAAACTCAAAATTAACATTATCAATAATGTTGAAAAACAATATAGAGGGTAAAGACACAAAATTTTCATCAAATTATTCCCTACTCTTTTTTTTTTTTTTTTTACTTCATAACACCACCATTCTTTCCAACGTGAACATAACACAAAATAATTCTTTAAAATAATCAACATGCTTAGGGATAAGATTGGTGATCATTATTTTGGTTTGGCAAAAATATGGTAGAAAAAGAAATATACAGATAGGCTCAAAGTGGGTGTATTAGGATGATAATATATCAAAGTTAGTTTGAAAGACTCGAACGATCTAAAGATAGCCTAAATTATTTCTCCAATGATACCTAACATAGAATTTCATCTTAAGCTTCACTCAAATAGGTTCTAGAGTTCATGATATATCAATATCTATCTGATGCACACAAGTTTTCTCCAAAAGCTCAAAAACTCAAGTGGTCATGATTATCATTCTCAAATGTGTAGAATCAAGAATGAGGTTCAATAAATGCGAGTCCAACACACAGATAATCTCAATGAATTACATTTCAAAAGACCAAATAGAACATTTAGTGACTAAACTCATCATCAATAATAAGTTATCTCATCTCAATAATATTCACAATTTATTAAAGCACGTAAAAGAAAAGCAAGAAAAAAGTAATATTTCCTAAAAATATACAACTCATGGAAAGAAAATCATGGCAACCAATACACAAGTAAAGTCACACCCAATAAATAATAAACCAACAAGTATTTTCACCCTAAAACTTAAGATCAGTAATGTTTTCGAAATTTAAATATTCAATATAAGCACAAGGTAAAAGAACACATATCGAGTAGACGAGACATTCTCACCTCCTATTAGAGTTGGCAAGGGTGGTGCTCCAGGCAAGATGACTCTAACTTGGGTGGTGCAGGACTCCTCTCCATAATTTGCATCTTTAGTCTTATTGTTGCACAACTTAGTGAAGCTCATCAAATAGCAGCTTCTGCCCATAGTATGTCATACAACACAATAAATAGGTCTTGTTTTTGAATGCCCTTAAGCTTGGCAATGTATGGAAGTGATCAGCCCATACACTCAAGTTGTCTTAGCTCCAGCAAATGTGTTTGGTAGGCTTGAATGAACGGTGCTAGCAGTGGTTGTGGAGATGTTGACCATGTAGGATCGTCGTAAATGTAATCTTCGATGAATAGTGCTGACATGATGATTTGGATCTCAAAGGGTGAAGATTCACAAGTATTGTCTTGCAATTCTTCCTTATTAATTCACTCTTGATTCTCCTCCTCACTTGAGTCATCATTAATAAACCAACCCACCCAAGGTCCTTCCGCTTGTGCTAGGATCCTCATGGTGGCTTTCATCATTATTTGTGACATGTGCATCAATCATAGCCACCGCCCTTGCTGTGGCCTCAAGAGAGTCATAAAGAGACTCAAATTGTGAACTAAGAATAATCTCCTTTCTCTTCCACTCCTCATTATGAAGTCTTGTCTCCTTCAAAAATTGTGCAAAAAGATATTCAAGGTTGGGATAAGGCTCCTCTTAGTGATGTGGAGTATCACAACACAGTGCCGAGATGTTAGAGTTATCTTCCAAACTAAGGTTGTTTGGTAGACAACTCCAACTCCGATAGTCAATGTCGGCCATGTCTTCTAACAACCAATAGGCTTCATCAATAGATAGTTGGTAGATAGAGGAAGTACCATTTCCTCTCTCTACCTATAGTCTTGTTTCAGGCCGAAGGTTGCGGAGGAAGATTTGTATTTGATAATCTGGGGATAAACCATGATTTGGATATAGTGTGAGCAACTACTTGTATCCCCATCTTGCACAATAGAATGACTCTGAGTCTCGTTGAGCAAACTAAAAGAGGACTTGTTGATCTAACATCTCTAAGTACCTCGCAAAACAAACATTTAAAAATAAAAATGAAAAATGAAAATAAACGCCTAAATTAAAATCAAGTAACTTACTCTCGATATTAATAACAATCTAAAATACCAATTCTCCAGTAACGGCACCAAAAACATGTTATGATATAATGCACATACATAAAAAGACCGCAAGTGCATGGGTCATAATCAAGTAATAAAGTGATAAGAGCGTTGTCGATCTCACAAGGAATTGGGTGTTAAATTGCCATTAAGTACCATAATTATCATAACCTAACTTTATCTAGGCAACAAAACTAATTAAATTTATAACTCAAATGAATACAAAGATAAATATAAATACAAAAATAAAATATAGAGACTCTATGCACAAATGTATTAAGGGATTGAATTTACCAAACCATCAACTATGTCTTTCGATCACCAATAGCATTCTAGTCAATTATTCATAGTTTATAAGCCAAGTTTCTACTCTCTCTCTCATGTTCCGAGTGAAATCATTCATAAATTCCAGTTTCAATATCTCTATTCTAAAACTAGAAATTAAGAATTCATTATGTTTGATGGTTCTTTGATCATGGCCTCAAGGAATTATAAGTTCTCTCAAACTCTACAAGTCCTAGGTTATACTATCCTATGATTATTTCCAAAATTTCCTTTCTCAAGTGTCAAATTCTAGAAACTAAATCATCCAACTAGTAGTTAATTAGTTGAGAAGCATTAAGCATGGAATAGCATAAATAAATTGAAGAATAATATCAAAGAACATATTAAAAATCAAGACATAGAATCAAACTTTAAATTACATCAATCTCTAAGCATATAACAATTAATTCAACATAGGAGAATCCAACACCAATCTCGACAAAAATTTTATATATCCACACATGTTCAATAATCAAACACAATACAAAAATTCAAATGAGATTAGAGTGAGAAAGAGGATGAGAAAAACTCTTTTGTAGAGGTAGAACTTCAAGTTTCAATTCTTCAAATAACTCTCTCAAACTTTCTCTCTAAATTTTAGCTCCAAAGCTCTGCTCTCTCTACAAAATTTTGAGCTATAAAGTTTGTATTTTTTCTCCAACTCTCCACACTTGCTATGGAAGCTGAAGGGTGTATTTAAGGAGTTCTAAGCTGACCTAGGTCGGATGGAATATCAACCATTCAATCAGATGGCATTAATGGTCTAGATTGGCTCTAAAAATGCGGTTCCAGACACTGTGTAGTGCTACTATTCAAGAGTCACGATGCTCTCAAATCTAGAAATCAACACGATAGTTTTTCTTCCTAGGGCACCATTTCTTCGTTTTAGCTCCATTTTGCCTGATTTTCATTACATTACATTTGTATCAGACTCAGATTTCATCCTTAATGGTTGAAATTTCCATATTTAGCACCAATTTATCTTAGTTTTCATTTATTTACAAGAACTACAAGATCAAAGTAAAAACACATCAAACCAACATAAATCCTTGAGAACTTACAATTATTTGAGCTAAATAATACTTAATTTTGAGTAAATTAATCACTCATTAACTGATAGACTCGAAAACCTCACTCTATTTTGTCTCTTTACTGATTGCAAATAGGTGAATTTCCAAGAGGCTATATAAGATGAAAAGTGGAGGAATGCGATGGATGAAGAAGTTAAAGCTATAGAAAAGAATGACATTTAGTAATTATCCGCTGTTCCAAAAGGTCATAAAATTATCAGTGTAAAATGGGCGTACAAGGTGAAAAAAAATGCCAATAGAGAGGTAGAAAGATATAAAGCAAGGCTAGTTATGAAAGGTTATAGTCAAAGAGTCAGAATTGAGTACAATGAGGTATTCGCTCCAATTGCACGGTTGGAAACTATAAGACTAATTATTTCTCTTGCTACTCAGATTAAATGGAAGATCCATCAAATGGATGTAAAGGATAAACTTCTAAATGGAGTTCTTGAAGAAGAAGTCTACATCGAATAACTATTGACTTATGAGATGAAATGGAATAAAGAGAAGGTGTTGAAGCTGAAGAAGGCTCTCTACGGGCTAAAGCAAGCACTAAGAGTGTAGAACAGTCAAATTGACAAATATTTCTAGGATAATGGCTTCACTAAGTACCCTTATGAACATACTCTCTATGTTAAAACTAAAGATGGAGACATTCTGGTCGTATGCTTGTATATAGATGATCACATATTCATTAGAAGTAATCCAAGGATATTCGATGAATTTAAGAGAGTGATGGCACATAAGTTTGAAGTGACAGACATCGAACTTATGGCATACTACCTCGGCATAGAAGTCAAGTAAAGGAAGAAGACATCTTCATCTTTCAAGAAAGCTATACAAAGGAGATCCTGAAGAAGTTCAATATAGATGATTGTAAGCCGATAAGCACACCGGTAGAGTATAGAATAAAATTATTCAAAGATAATGAAGCAGAAAAAATAGATCCAATACTCTTCAAGAGCCTTGTTGGATGCCAACTGTGATTGACATATCCAACGCTCGACATTCTCTATGTAACTGGACTAGTGAGTTGTCACATAGAAACTTCAACAACTACTCACTTCAAAGTTGCAAAGAGAATTCTTCATTACTTAAAAGATACAATCAATCTTGGTTTGTTCTATTCAGTTTCTAATGATTACAAACTCATTAGTTAATGTGATAGTGATTAGGCTAGAGATACTGATAATCGAAAAAGCACACTGGTTTTGTGATTTTCATAGGAAAAACTGCCTTTACCTAGGTATCTAAGAAACAATTGATTGTTATCCTTTCAACATGCAAAATAGAGCATGTAGCTCCTACATCATGTCTTAGTCATATAATCTAATTAAGAAGGTTGTTGAAAGAGTTAAACATACCTCAAAAGGTGTCAACAGAGATTTGTATCGATAACAAGTCAACAATAGCTTTGGCTAAAAATCTAGGCTATCATGACCGAAGCAAACATATCGACACTCACTATCATTATTTAAGAGAATATATTGCAAGTAAAGAAGTACAATTGGAGTATATCAGATCACATAATCAGATTGCTAACATTTTCACTAAGCCACTCAAGTTTAAAATTTCACAAGGTTAAGAAACCTACTTGGTGTTATAAAACAAGTTTAAGAGGGGTGTTGAAAATAAACTTATTCTAGGGCCATCAACATAAGGTACAATAAATTGGAGTTAGCCCAAGCACAAAGCCCGTAGAAGCAAAAGTCCAAGTCCAAATTGAAGGAGCCTTCTACCTAAAATCTTCTAGTTATAACTAAATATTAGTTTTATCTATGTGAATGATCTGGTTACTTGGATTATTATTAGAAAGTTATAGAAAAAAAAATGTGTGTGATTGAAATTTATTTGTTTATTTTATTTGAATCATTTTGTGTGGTGAAGGATGAGTGACCTCAAGTATAAATACTCTTCCCCATTTGAGTTCTAAGTAGCAAGTAAGAAGTAAAGTTTTTAAGAGTGAAGTGAAGAGAGAAATAAGTATAGCTTCTAGTGAGTGAGTGAGCTTAAGGAATCAAATTGAGAGTTTTGTCCTATAATAATATTTGAGTGAGTAATAAAGCTTATTTTATTTCTAACATAGAGATCCTTCTGGGTTAATGGCAAATAACTACTCAAAAAGTGGCAATTTAGTCTTTAAAGTTCTAATTATGGAAATTATGTTTCTGAACTTTTTGATTTAAAGCAATTTAATCTCTACATTGTCTAAGTTGTAATCTACTATTAAATTTACAAAAACACACATAAAGAGTACTTAGTAGTATCT
The DNA here is from genome assembly GCA_002914805.1 of Parasponia andersonii. Taxonomy (NCBI): domain Eukaryota; kingdom Viridiplantae; phylum Streptophyta; class Magnoliopsida; order Rosales; family Cannabaceae; genus Trema; species Trema andersonii. Next base: position 51,989 of record JXTB01000258.1, read on the forward strand.
AAACGTATATTTAAAAGGTAATTTATGAATTTTAAGTGTAAAAATGAGTAATTATACAAAACTTTTCTCTAAATTTATAACTCCTAAAACTTTAAAAATGCAAATAATAAACTTCTCCTTTCTCTAATTTTTTTTTTTTTTGAGTTTATTTCCCCTTAAATACTATTTCAAATGCAACAACGCACTCCTACTACAACGAAAAAAGTATTTCAAGGTGGATAAAAATCATATTTAAAGGCTTATTATGGTCCCTGCGTAAATGTCGTAACTCTTGATGTTGTAATAGGCCCCAAGTTATGACAGCATTTGATAGGTATCATGATATATATATATAGGATGCCAAGGCGCTTATAAAGGCTCTTTTTGAGCCTATAATAAAGTGCCTCGGTATCCTGATGAGCATTTTTCTATTAAGGTACTCTATAAGCACTAAGGTACACTATTTACAGTGAGTATTTTTAATATATTTGTATATAGCTCTGAAATTTCACAAATATAATATCTAAATCTAGAACACATACTAAATATTTTACATGAAATAGAATAAAAATATAAATTTACATATACCACTAACTAAAAAATGCTAACTTTACAATGTAATCATAGTCTCCATAATATAAAAGTAAGTACATGAGTAAATCAACATAGTAGAACTACTTAACATGCCGATTTGATTATGATCATATCCATACAGTCTAAAAACTAATTAAGTGTGTATATATATATATATTAGTTTTCTAACCTAAACTAACGTGATCATCAAATACTATAGATTTTTAGTGAACAAAACATAGAAAATTAAAATAAAAAATTGTATTTGTTCATCCACATGCTCTTTACAAAGTGTATTTATATCATCCTTTGTGTAGAAAATTTTCCATTATGCTACAAATTCAAATAACTTATTTGTTAGAAAATGATCAATCAAATTCTAAATTAGAAAAGAACTAGTAAAACATACATGTGACAATTGAGCTCGTTAGTCAAGGAATGTGTTCAAGAAAGCAGAATATTTGCATATGATAACCATTCTTTATGGTCCTCCTTTGAGATCAGATGTTATCGGAGATATAAGGGGATATGAGAAGTCTTATGCTGATATTACAACGAAGTTTCTTCCGATATAGAGAGCCTTTGATTTCTTTTATTCTGCTGTAGTGTTATATAAATATATATACATATATATATATATATATGAACAGAGGATTTGTGACTCTTTAGGAAACTAGATATGCTAGGAACTACGTTAGCATTATTCTTTTAGGTACAAGTCTCCATTTTCAGGTTTCAAAACCATGAAACATGCAAATTAAAGCCAATCCAAACTAGTTTTATTGCATGGCCATTTTTCTACAAAATCTGATGTATTCAGCTATGAAATCGTTTTACTAGAGATAGTGAGAGGTCGAAAAATCACATCCACTTTTGAGTGTCTGAACCACTTGATCATTGAGCTTGCTAGCTAGGATGTGTAAGTAAACACGACATTCCTTCTTTTGGAGTATGTTCAATTTTCATCCATTTTCACTATCAATTTTCATCAATTTTTAGCATCACTTAATACTAAAACTTACAAATACGACAGACCTACGAAGACTTGGAACCTATGGAAAGACGATCGCGGTAGAGAATTGATGGATCAAACATTGGCTAATTCATGAAGTTACTTGATGGAAATTGTTTTTGTTCTGTATTTGTATTCCCATTTCCTTATAAGTTCCTTGGTTTGATATCTCAAAAAACCAGTAAATTTTATCATGTTTCAAATGTCAAAGCCTAGAAACTATCATATGAAGACATCATATCAGATTGCAAACGGTTAGAGATATATATACATCGTAATCTTCACATATTACAAACATCCAAAGACAAGGGATTTTGGTGAAACTAATTCCTTTATGCTCTAAATTGTAAAGAAAGAATTTTGGTGAAACTAATTCCTTTATGCCCTAAATTGTAAAGATATATATACATCATATCATCCATTTTGGTGCACAAAGAAAGAATACCTGAAAAAAATACTCCAGAAAAAAAGAGACGAGAAAAGAAAATAGAAGTGGTGCATGTTTAAGGTTGACAACAAATCTATTCTCTTATTGGTCATAAGCATTAAGCAAGATACCTTAAGGAAGCAATTGAACCAACATAAGTTTATACAACGTACAATCGGTACCATGCACTCTCTCCTAAATCTTAGTGTGAGTGATGATCCGTTGTTGATTAAAGAATAACGATTAAAAACTTTGTAAGTGAAACAAAAAATAGTACTTATACGTACGTATTTGTTTTGGGCCTCCAGGCTGCCATCTCTCTATATATATCTCTTCTCTAGTTTTGAGTGAGAGAGAGAGACAGAATCTCAAGCCAAAAAGCTAAAGAAATGCTTTCTATCTCTCACACCGATAGCAAGAGAGAGAGAGACTCTCTGTCGATAATATCTCTTCTCTTGTTTTCTCAAGCCAAAAAGAGGACAAGAGAGCCACTTGCATGCTCCTTCGTGAATAAACATAAAATACTGTCTAATGTATAGTACTTACGAGTATGAATAGCCAGCGTAGAGTTACGAAGCATGTAAAAACTGAATTTTTTAAGAGTGTATGATAATTTTGAACCAATAGCAATTTGGTAATTCCAAATTTTTGGTCAAACCAGAGACCGCCACGTGTCCCACTAACAAGGAGTGCCCCCAACTCCTTTATATTGGCCAAGAGTCCCTCTTCTTCTTCGTTGGAAACCAAACAAAGAGCCGAAGCTCTGCCATGATCGTCGTCGGAGCAGTGCCCCTCCCTGTTGCCGACACGCCTGTTCACGTGAGCCAGCAGCTGTCGACGAAGCAGCTATTGCAGGTTCTGTCACCTGAAGCTGCCTGGCGCCGCCGCTAGGAGCTATCAAAAGTCATGCCTACAACCCGATTTTTTGGCCACCGGAGCTCCATCAGATGTTGTCTCGCCTCACTACTGGCACGTACAACTTCCCCTCATCATGGTTGTCATTTTCTGACTAGTCTCGGTTGTCATCTTACCGCTGGTAAGACTTCATTAGTTTTGACCATTTTCCTAATTAATGTTGTGGCATTTTTAGAATTTTCTATTAGATAATTATTTTGTCCGAAATAATTAGTTTGTCTGAAATACCAAAATAATTATATGGTTATAGAGGAGGAAAAATCATGAAAAAGTGTAGTTGTTAGGCATTAAAATGATATCCAGAAGTGTCTTAATTATCGAATTGAAAAAGTAGACATTTTTCTAGGTATTTCAAAAAAGTGATATTTTGTAACTTTTGGATTTTAAAGCTCATTTAAGGCACAGGACCTCGAAACAGAATTTCAACTTCGAATTTGGACTCAATGAGGTCGAGAGACAAACTTTGATATAAAATACGACTATGTTTCAAAGTAGTATGAAAATCGAGGCAAATTGCTCATGAATAATATCGTTTTGCATGTCACAGGTCTGGCCCCAATCCGAGACTCACATTTGATATAAACTATATGTCTAACCTAGTATTTTTAGGCATTCTGCAGAATTCAGTGGTGACCTCTGTTTCTCAATCTAAGACTGTTAGAAAAGTTACTTTTTCAACTAAGCTTATTGAGATCCTGAAATGACCGTCTAAGCATCCAAGTGACCAACAGGAATTTCTTCAAGCATCATTAGTTTGGTATAGCTACCATATCGAGGTAGGGATTCAATTATCTAGTTTTTATATTTTTTTTGATTTATAATTGCATTATAACTAATTTATGAAAAAACGTGATTTCACGATAGTTTGACAAATTGTTAAAACTTGTTAGATTATATTGGGATTGGAATGTGTAGATTTATATATATATATATTTTTACGTTTTGATTATGGGATAAAATAATGATATGTTGCCCATGTTGCAGTAAATCCCAGAATAATGTCAAATTAGATTTTAAAGCATGATTTGATTGATTCTTGGAAACATGACTACTCTAAACTATTACATATTGTATATACCATAGGATCACACACTTGAGTTCTATTATTGCATCGTAGTAATTTAGATCACTGGCGAATTGCTGTAATGCTAGGTGAGAGACTTAGTTCCCTGCGTAGGGTTTTGCTGATATACCTTTGGGTAGTGTCAGGATGTTGGGTACATTTACTACAAAGATATTACAAGACAGTGATGGAAGGATAAGAGCTTATTCTTATATCTTGTTGATGTATAATATGTACAATGATGTGAATTTAATTTTGGTTTTTAATATGTAATTATTCATGATTTCAATGATTTATAAACATGATTATAAATAGATTTGAAATTGCATATATTTAAAAAGGTAATTGAATTCCAACTGAGCATGTAAATGCTCACCTCTTATTTTTTCCCTCTTAGGTAGTACTCGATGTGACATTGGGAACTCAGAAACAGAATAGTGAGGAGCTTGTTAAATAATTGGTAACTATGTAAAATAACTTTGTTTATTTATCTTGGCTTGAATTGATATATATGGGCCCTTATGACAGACTCATTTTGAATACTTTTATGCCTGGATTATGAGAATATCGATGGTGATGCTTGGTCTGTTTTATAAAGATTATTATCAATTTATGTCTAATGGTGATCGCAAAAATATGAGAATTTTACTTTAAAAATTATTTTACAAATTTTTTAGAAACAACTTTCGAATTTCTATTTGTGAAATTCTTTTTCTGCCACTGACCCGGAATTTGTGCCAATACAAAGTAGTTATGTACTTATCAGTTTTTCTTTTGGGGTTTGCCTAAGGTTCTCATATTTTTTTTCCTTTTATAATATTTCTAAATTTGTCGTAAAGATTAAGGATTTAACTAAAAGGAAACAAAAAAAAAATTAGAATAATAATACCCTATTTTTTTAAACCATTTTCATATTTCAAAATAAAACAAAGTATTTTCTTCCAAGTAAATTAGATATGCATTGTCTTTCATTTTTTCATAATTATTATTTTTACAATAAATTGCTAATATGGTATAGATTGCCTAAAAACTTGGAGAGGATTATATTGGCTTTTAAGTTTAACGTTTATTTTGTCTAGAATCTACAAATCACTTTTTTCTTCTTTACTTCTAAATAAGTACCTATTTATTTTCAATTTGACAATTCAGTACTTTGCCAAAAAAAATAAAATAAAAGGTTACTCCAGTTTGTTTTTCATCACTCAAGTCTTGTAGTTTCTATTTATTCGGGGTTTTTTTTTGGAAAAAAAAGTTTAAAAAAGTAAAATTAATAAATAGAGCTACAAGAGTCACTAGATGCATTAAATTTAAATAATTTATTTAATTAGAATGCCTGGTTTGCGAATTGGACATAAATTGATTTTCCTATTGTATCTAAGGAAACACTAATTTTTAAATAAAACAAATCTTGGTCCTTCCGTCTTCGAAGAAAAGTTAGTATATATCTTCTCTCTCGTTCTTCGATTTTTGCAGAGCTCTTATTTACAGATCCTAGAATAGAAAATAGAAGCAAACCGTAGAACCTAAATACTAGAGGCTAAATATTCTGAACATAAACCTATCCCGTATTCGGATGGACTGTAAAATTGAAATTTTTAGATCCCCTTCATTGGTCTATAGATTCTTCTTTAAAATGACTGACAGAGATGAACTCGCAAAAGAATTTTTATTTTGTTTTTAACACTAGCTTGTTCAACGATTTCTCTCATAAATTTATATATGTAGAATCCAAATTCAACACTTGTCAGTTTTCTTGGGCACTATATATAAGATTCGAAAAAATAAGTAGTTTTAATTAGTCTTCTATCCAACACATAAGATTCGAAAATATAAATAGTTTTAATTAATCTTCTACCCAACAAGTGTTATTTATTTAAATTTAGTACCTTTATTGGCTTATAAACCAGACTATCTAGTTTTCCTTTATTCTCTCTTTCTGCATTATATATGTTGAATGCACATTGAATTGGAAATTAATACAAAAAATTAAATATTAGCAACTATAATTAATATACCTTAAAAAATTTAACTGTCACAAAATAACTATTAGAGAATTTACTCGATCATTATAACCAATTTCCTCATGGAGAGCTAAGCCTAGAGGATCTAGAAACCATGCATAATCTTTATGAGGATAAATTAGAAGCAACAACAAATGTCCCTTACTCATAAAATGGATATTAAAGATTATCTATATATAATCTATTCGCTAATTTTTATTCCTTATCCATTCTAAGCACATTTTGGAGAAAGAAAAACGTAAATAAATTTTTGTTTGTAGAGAAGACCTTATATTGAACAACTAACATAATAAACTAGATTATACTTATTTTTGATATAGCCTCCTTTATTTAAAACAAGTAGCTAATCATATAAACACGTATCAACACAAATAAATAACTCAAACATTCACATACAATTATAACTTTATCATTATATCACCACAACAGACGAGTTTTTATAACATATCAGCTCTAAATTTTACTTTCCCAAATAAAAATATAAAACCATTAAAAATGATGACTTAATCTAGGCCAAGCAAAAATTGAGGCAACATACCTCAAATTATTAATATATAAGTAATCTCTGTACTCTGAATTTCTACTAAAACCTATATATAAAAAAAGATAAAAATAATTCAATATCTAAAATTTATACCACTTAAAAATTTAAAATTTAGAAACTTGAAATAAATACAAATGTAAAATACAATATTTAACCAATAACAAATTAAATTAAAACCTACATTAACCATGTATATAAAAAAAATAAAAAATAAAAAATAATTACAAACTAGATTTTTAACTTAATTTACTCTCTAACTATCGAAAATGTAAAATTAGTAAAAATTGAGACTACATTCAATCCCAAAATTTTGCAACTAAATGAACTTCACACTTTACCTAAAGTATTTTTAAAAAATATATATATATTAACATCTACATATTCTACAAAACAACAAACTACAATAACATAAATTCGGACTAATTCATACTAAAATAGAAAATCATAGCCAAAAATAAAATTTCTAGTAAATAAACAACTAAAGTAGCGCTTACAAGAGTAGAAATTATCAATGCATAGTCAAGAAATTTTAATTTGACAATTTAAGGTTCTAAATAAATACACACTTAAACATAACCTAAAACATGAAATTTATACAAATTAATAAGCCAAAACGATAGTTAAAATAATGAGTGAACTAATTTAAGTGACAAAAATGAGTTGGATTACCTTTTTCTCCAAAAAGAATGGTGTATGGAAGATTAGGATTACAAATCAACACATAACCTAAAATATAAAATTTTCACAAATTAATAAGTTAAAACATTAGCTAAACAATAAATAATCTTAATTTAGCGACAAACATAAGTTTAAAATGTTGGAAATACTTTTTTGGCTAGAAAATATGGTGTATTGGAGCATAGAGGCGCGACTGGGTTTGGAGAGAATACCAGTTGAGCAAGAGAGAGCAAAATAATCTTTAGGATTCGTGATTTGGGGCCCTTATACAGGGCTTCTTATAGGCGTCATTATTTTATATCGGACACCATAGTAGGTAAATTATGTGGCACCAAAACCATAATAAATCAAAGTAAAACGTGAACTCAGTTGAAATTTTTTTTATTCAAATTTGATACTTACAAGTTTTTCTTTGTTAAGTCTGAGCTATATACTACAACTGACATACAAGTCTAAACTACATATACCATGCTAAAACACGAGATCAAAGTTTGAACTTTGAAGTACATCGTTTTATCCCAAAGCTTTCTAATTGGAATTTGACATTTGAAATCTTAAATGCGTGATGAAATTATGAATTGATTTTTTCTGTGTTACATTACACGAGATAATTGTTAGGCATTTTGTGATCAAATTGTCATTAAGTACACGACACTATGACGTATGGATCTTTTGACAAAAATTAAGGAGTATATTTTACAATTTAGGGGATAAAGACATTATTTTCACTAAAATCCCTTGGCTATGATGTCTTCACATGATAAGCTTCTAGGCTATGGCATTTGAATTTTAAGTACATGATAAAATCTATTATTTATTTGAGAAATAAAACTAAGAAGTTATAAGGAGAAGGGGAAAAAAACAGAGCAAATACAATTTCCTTTAAGTTAGTTTACTGTTAACAGAAACAGACACTCTTATCTTATTGAGCTACTATGCCGAAATCATTGAATTGAAATGAGAAGGCTTTTAATCGAGTTTTCTAGGGGAATCAACATCAGCAAGACTCATGTAATTAGTTGACAAGGCAGGCTTCTTCGGAGCAGGCAAAAGACTCGTGTCGTTCCCAAGCATGGAAACCTTGACTTTTAATAATTTTACGTGAAAATATAATAAAATATTAATTTTAAATAATTTAAGCGAAAACTAGCATTAGATAATTTCGTTTCGATCACCAAATCACTAGAAATTTTATAATTCTTAAAACTCTTATTAATTTTAATTACTTAAGAAAATACCCATCGATGTTTAAAAAAATCATAAATTTTGAGAAATTGAGTTTAACTGAAAACTTTAGTCCAATGTCCAAAATATGTTACACATAATTGCCTGCAATTACAAGTTCTCAAATCAACAACAAATTTATCCTCATACATCCACTTATAAATCTTGGCTAAATAATTGAACAAGGAAAGAAATACAACAGAGTATGAACATCCATCAAAGATTAAGAGTAGAATTGCAAGTACGAGCTACATAGCTTGTCTGACCACCTGAAAGTTAGAGAAGTAAGGGATGAGCATTCACATGCTCGGCAGAAATTTAATTACCATTTTTTGAATGAATGCAATTTTACTTAATCTGTATTGTTAATACTTTTTTTACCAAAATCCATTTATAAACCAAGTTTATAAAATAAGTGGTATTCAGAATAACCATATATTCAATACCAATACTAAATCCACATAATTATATATATCATAAATCAATCTACTATATAAGTGAGCTCTTATCCTCCCATCACAGCCTTATAATATCTCTGTAACAGAGGTACCCAACATTCTGACAATACCAGTAGATGTGTCAACTAAAAACCTACACAGGGGCCTAGGTCTTTTACCTAGCAGTATAGCAACTTGCCAACGATCTAAACTACCATGATGCAATAGTGGAACTCAAGTGTGTGATCTTATGGTATATACAACATGTAACCGTTCATAATAACCATGCATCCAAGAATCAAATCATGCTTTAAAATTCAACTAGGTATTATTTTGGGATTTACTATAACATGAATAGCACACCGCTATTTTACCCCATAATCACAATATAAAAATACGTAAAATAATTCACGCAGTTTAATCCCATTATAATCTAATAATTTTTAATAATTTGTCAAACCATCGTAAAATTACGATTTTTTATAAATAAGTTTTTATACAATTATAAAACAAAATAGATATAAAATCAGGTAATTGAATCTGTACATCAAAAAGGAAGTCATACTAAACTAACGATGTTCGAAGAAACTCTCGTTGGTTATTTGGGTATTCGAACGACAGTTTTTGGATCTCAGTAAGTCCACTTTAAAAAGAGATTTTTCTATTGGAGCTTCAAATAGAGAAATAAAAGTCACCACCAAATTTAGAATACCCAAAAATATTAGGTTAGACATATACTTTGTCAAAAGTAAGTTCCGGTGCAGGATCTGTCATATGGCATGGAAAATGATACTATTCACGAGTTTTAGAATTTGTGCCCTTTTGAAACATAGCAATATTATATATCAAAATTAATTTGTCGACCTTGCTAAGTCCAAATTTGAAATCAGAATTCAATTTTGAAATCCCGAGCCTTAAACGGGCTTTAAAATCCGAGAATTATGAAAATTTCTTTTTTTTTTGGAATTAATTTAAAAATCTCCACTTTTCCAAAGTATTTAGAAAGATATTATTTTTGCTGCTTATTTTCGAAAGTATCACTTTTCTAAGATATTTCAGAAAATATCATTATAATAGAATTATTTAGAAAAATATCACTTTCGAATATATTTGAAAAAGTATTAACTTCACTTATCATTTGTAAAAAATGTCATTTTTGCAATAATATCTCTAAAAGTAATAGTTTTCTAATCTCAGCCGAAGGCCCAAATCTGAATAATAACATACTTTAGTACAACACCATTTAGCTTTGCAAAAATGTCAGTTTTTGTTCTAAAGTTGAAAAATACCATATTGTTTTATTCAAAAATTAATATGCTTCTAGATATCATTTAAACTTTTATTAACCATAATTATTCATGACTTTTAACTTTCTTTAATCTCATATATTTAACCAAAATAATTACGTAAATATCACTTTTTACAAAATTGATAAAAATAGTAAAAGTGGTAAAAATCTTACTAGAGGTGAATTAGGCAGTGCAACCATTTAGAGGAGCTCAGCATCGATGAGACGAATCCAATGGTACCAGAGGTAAGTCAAACAGAGGTTCGACGGAGCTCTGACTAGCGAAAAATCGAGTGGTGGCTGGAATCTTCGAATACTTCGTTTTCTGGTGGCTTACGGTGGTTCAAGGCAAGGACATAGCTAGCTTATCTTCATTGGTGACTGGTGTTGGGTGTGGGCTAGCGCGTCTAGCAGCTAGGGCGGTGGTGGCTCATTGGTGAAACTTCTCTCTCTCTTTCTCTCTCTGTCTCTCTTCTCTTTCTCTTAAGCCCCTTTTGTGACGAAGATGAAGAAATCTGAGGGTTTTATGTAATTATTCGATACTGTAGTACCCATTATTAAATGTAGATATCTTGATTAATATCTTCCTAAAATATTTATTTACATGTTTGCCATTGTGCTTAAAAAATCTCTTCTACCCCTTAAAATTTCTAGATTTTACATGCTATGATGACCCTTTTCACAAAACCTTGAGATTCATTCTCATGACAAATTCTTGCTTTGCCAAAATATGATATTTTGAGATTCATAAATTTGCCATGATAAATTCTGGTGTAATTTTCGCAAGTGCACAATAGTATTATGTGGAGGTAAATATTGTTGTTGTCATCCTTGTTGATATTATCCTTTGAGACATTATTGCCTATCTCAAATTTATATATGTTCTTTTTTAAAGAAATAAAATAAGAATTGTGGTTTTGTAAGGAAAAATTCAACGATTATGATAACAGAGCATTAATTGGAATCGATACCTGGTCAAAATTGATACCATTTCTTCCCAAACAGACGGTAAAGATATTAAGTAAAATACATTTATTTGACATGAATAATTTGTATACAAGTGGTGATTATCATACACAAATCGGCGTTGTAGGACCTTGAATTATTGTAGGACCTTGTATTGTTTGGGTAATGTAATTTATGACCGAGCGTGATTTTTACGATCCAATTGGCATCTTATCACTGGAGGATGGGCTCATCTTTTAAAAATACTGGGCCCACATTCAGAGGTAAAAAGTTGACATTCAATCACATGGCTCGGGCTAGACTCGTAACTTCTGATAAAAGACATTTTCGTGAATTGTTAGAAGGCATGTGACATATTCAACTAAGAATACTCATCTCAGGCATTAATTTTTGGAAATTATCTGGCTTTATTTTTATTCATCAAAATTCCCTGAACTCCACAATTCTATAATCCAAAGATTTTGAGCCAAGAAGATGAGTATTAGATCAAGCTAAATGACATTGCATATGAATATATTATAACTGTTGATGGAGGTTTTATCATCAATAATTTTAGAAAAAATCAAGAGATGTGACTTGTGTGAATTGAATCAATAATTAAAGCAAATAAGGAGAGAGGATTTTATAGTGGTTCAGCCCCGAAAAAGATGAGCCTACGTCCACTGTTTTTCTACTATTTTTTGAACACTCAAGGTTACTACGTCTCCTCTGGAGATTGAAAAAAACTGGAGTAATTGAAATACTTAAAGACTTGGAATACCAAAAATTTGGAATACTCTTCGGAACATTGAGTCCCCTTTATATAGGTAAAGGTAACCTTATGTCCCTAGAATCCTAATTGTATAAACGGGTAACTATACAATTGGATAACGTAATTGGATAACCATTCAAAACGGATAACTAGTTGATCACAAATAGGAGATTTCAGTTTTCCTTTCCTTGTAGGTTTCTTTCATAGCATTTACTTGTTTCCCTCTTCTTGTAGGTTTCCTTCATAGCATTTACTTGTTTCCCTCTTCTTGTAGGTTTCCTATTTGACAAGGCAAATTGCACGGAGAAGGTTGCACAAAACCTGTGGAAGAGATCGCATATAACCATCACGGAGGAGGTCGCATATAACCTTCACGGAGGAGGTCACATATAACCCTTATGCGACCTTAGGATTTTAGACCGCACAACAATTGCTCCCTAGCTCCATTACTTCTTTAGGATGAAATGGAGCTTCCAATTACCGTGCGACCTTAAACATGTGATGTCATAACTTAAACTTGAGGTCTGAATAGTCAAAGATCCGCCAGATTCCAAATCTCATCTCTCAAGATCACGCGTATCTTTTTTTCTGTCAGAACAGAATACGTGTAGCTAAGAGCGAAATT
>JXTB01000258.1:72602-91391 GCA_002914805.1 Parasponia andersonii
TTACTTGTTTCCCTCTTCTTGTAGGTTTCCTGTTTGACAAGGCAAACTGCACGGAGAAGGTCGCACAAAACCTGTGGAAGAGGTCGCATATAACCATCACGGAGGAGGTCGCATATAACCTTCACGGAGGAGGTTGCATATAACCCTTATGCGACCTTAGGATTTTAGACCGCACAACAATAACTATACATTCTCTTTCATCTCCATTATTAAATCTTCTTTGTTGACACTGATAGACGTTTAAAACTTGAGTACCCATCCCTTTGCCTAGACACAATAATCTATCATCGTAATTCTTAAATCAATCATAGGCCTCCTTCATCACATCTCTAGATATATCCGATTTGCACATAAATCAAACTAGTTTGGAATCACTTTAATTTCCAGTTTCCAAGGTTTTGAAACCTGAAAATGGAGACTTATATGTAAAAGACCAATGCTAAAGTAGTTCCTAGCATATCTAGTTTCCGAAAGAGTCACAAATCACCTGTTCATATATGTGTATATATATATATATGTGTGTTGTACATACCTATACAACACTACAACAGAATAAAAGACATCAAAGGCTCTCTATATCGGCTGAAACTTCGCTGTAACATACACAGAAGACTTCTCATGTCCTCTTATCTATCCAATAACATCTGATCTCCAAGGAGGAGCATAAAAAATGGTCATCATTTGCAAATATTCTGCTTCCTTGAACACTTTACTTATTATCTCAAATTCGTTCTTCCCTTGACTAATGCGCTTAATTGTCAAAAACTTTAAATTCTCAATAAACTTCGTCCCATTTTCTGTACGACGGTATTTCCTAGATTCATGATCTTTCTACAATATATACGAATTATAAGTGTTAGAAAATTGTATTTTCTATAATGGGCCACATATATAAAACAATTGTATTGGGCCATATTATTTCATAACGACCCAATAAGTGATTTAATTAAGGCTGGATTAGAATATTCAACTAGTTATGGATACTAATGTGGATAACTTATTAATCACCCTATTGGGTATGATGGATACCAAATAGGGGACTACTTAAGGAACACGTTAAAGTTATGATCCTCACCACCTTTTCACGTATGCTCATTCTCTTTGTGGTCAGCGATCAGTTACAGAGGGTTCCATCTGAGTGTTTTAGGATTTAGGTTATGTGGAAGACAAAATCGTCAAGACATCATCTCTTATTCATGCTTCTGTCTTCGGTCTCTCCATCTGTAATCCTCTACAGATTAGTCGTGGACTCAAGTATATTCAACAAACCCTAACCTACTACTTTAGTATGAATGATTTAGGGTTTTTATTTAGTTTATTTGGAATGCTAATATGATCTAACAAGTAGTATCAAAGCATATTTTCATGTTAAATTGATTAGGTTTATCAGGCATGTCTCTAGTTTTCATAATCTATGCCTATTAAGTTTTCTATATTTTGGATTATTCATGCATAATTTGTGATTTTTCATAATATGTTGAGTATTTTGATGTTTTGGGGTTTATTTCTAGGTTTTAAGATCGTAAAATATGAATATTAAGGCTTAAAATTGTTGATTTGAGATATTTTGGCATTTTGGATGATTTTTGGATCTTTTTTTTTTTTTTTCCGAAAATCAGCCTAGTGCCACGACACAAGGTGATAGAAAGGCTAGCACTGAAGGGGTCAAGTTTTGATCCAATTTCAATTTTTCGGTCCGTCTTTTGGTAGAATTGAGCCATTTTTGACCCAATTTATGGGGATCCAATCCAGGACATGACCAATAAAGATGAATTACCTCAAAATCAATTTAAGTAACGATCCATATTTATCCGTTGAAAGCTTTGTTTGGAATTTAGAGTTGATAAATGTTATAAACTCAATTTCTTTTGTTTTGAGCTTATGAAAATCTTATTTGACTTTGGCATCTCTGGATGATTTTCATTGTACTATTTGTCTTATATGTTAGATAAAACATGATAAAGTAACGTGTTGCCAAAGTAATCTTTATTGTGTAGTTCTATTTAGTCTAACGTATAAAAATATTGTGAGTATGTTGTTAATGCGGGTGATTGGCGGCCTAAAGGAAGATGATCATTTGGTATGACAACAAACACACCTGTGATAATAAGTATGTGACAGTTGTTTGGTTTCTGTGTAGATAATAAATCAGCCTAAAGGAAGTTTTATTATCTGAAAAAATTTATCGTCAGTATTTGATTATTAGACTTCAGAGTACCACTTACAAGTTAATATGTCACTCCAAAGAAAGACTTATTAATGTTACACTGGGTATCTTATGATGGTAGTCCACTTTATGTGATTATATGATATATGTCACGTTTGCATATTTTGTATTAAATTATATGTTATATATATGACATTTAATTTGCGAGCATGGATGATTTATGATTTTATTTTGTTCTCTGTTCAGTTTCTGCTACTAATATTTCTACCAATATGAGTATAATTCGTGTACTTATGGGCACAAACTTTAAGGTCTCGAAAGAAAATGCCATGATCATACTGGGTTGTATGATCTTGACCTAGCACTCAGAAAGAACCAACCCGATGCTCTTACAGAAAAAAGTTCCACTAAGGATAAAAGGAACTTTGAGCTATGGGAAAAATCTAATCGTAAAAGTGTCATGATCATGAAATATTCTATTCCAGAAATCATACGGGGCTCTTTGCCAAAAGAGGAAAATGCTAATGCTTTCCTTACTACTCTTGAAAAATTATATCTAGAATGAAAAGGGTAAGATGATTACTACATTAGGAAAACTTATCTCAATGAGGTACAGTGGTAAAGAAAATATAAAGGAGTACATCATGCAGATATCTCACTTGGCTGGCAAGCTTAAAGAACTCAAGTTAGAAATCAATGAGGATTTGCTTATGGCCTTGGTTTTGCTTTTTCTTCCTAATCAGTATGGGAACCTATAGACTATATACAATACCTAAAAGGACAAATAGAATATTAATGAGTCAATAGCCATTTGTGTTCAGGAGGAAGAGAAAATCAAAACTAAAAGGCCTGAAAGTGCTAATTTGACAACTACCTCTATGGCAAAGAAGAGGAAAATGAATAAGGGTAAAGAAGCTGCAGCCTACTAAGGTACAGAAGAAGCAAGATGAGCAAGGTTGCTTCTTTTGTAGAAAGGGTTGATGCCTAAAGAAGAAATACACTAAGTACAAAGTTTGGCGTATTAAGAAGGGTAAGCTTCTCCTTTATATTTGTTCTAAAGTTAATTTAACTTCTGTACCTAAGGATACTTGGTAGGTGGATTCTGGTGCTACTGCTGGTATTCGTTGGAATAAAGTTCTAGAAAATATTTTTATAAATTTATTTTCAAGAATATCATAGTTTTGTAAAATCTAGAAACACAACAGAATTGACCGTTTAAAATTTTTCTTTTTACAAAATATTTCGGATCATGATTTAACATAATTAACTCTTGATCTAGACAAGAACAATACTTGAATTTGCTCCACAACCTTCTTGTCTTTCTGTCTATTCTTGAAAGCTGTTTGATTGATCCGGTGGATAGTCACCTTCTTGATTCCTAACAAAGAGATCCATAGACAAACAAGAAGACAATCTTCTCGAATCGATTTCTCTGGGATTACTGAAACACAAAGGATGGTGAATCCCCTAGTGCTGGCCATTTTATCTCAGCTCTTTCTCTCTCTATTTTTCGTATGACACTCTCTTCTCAAGAGGTATTTCACATGTGTCTCATAATATGCAGTTAGAAAACTTTTCTCTTAACTATAGAGAGATTAGTAAACTCTAATGGGCTTATTAGACTTGTTGGGCTCAACTAATTATCAGATATTGGGCTTTAAATTGGGCTAGATAAGGGACCAGATAGATCCACAAAGCCTAAGCTCCAATGGACCATATGTCCACAATCAAAATTAACTCATAATTATGATTAGGCATTGTCTGTCAATATTGGAGCATACCACTATAGGCCCAATATTGAACTCTTGGACTAAATACCATTTATTTTATGTGAAGCTTATTATCAAATAATTAGCTCGATCCATTTAGCATATACTATACCTATAGACGTACCCTCAATGTAATACCGTAGTAGTAGGGTAAAATTACCATATTACCCCTCTAGTATATATTTACCTTTGAGTTGCCATTTTTAATCTAATAAATAATAGTTGACTACAGTGTTTGTATTTACTTATATCAACGTAGTCAAATTCACAGAGTGAATATTGAGATCCTAATTTATATTATCCAAGTACTTGAAAAAACTCAAAGTGACATTATATGTATGACATCCATCATGAAAAACGTCCTACATATTTCATACACCTTATCTTCCAAGATACTGGAGTTCGAACCATAAATTAGCACTAGTCTTTTAGTAACTCAAAAAGACAAAACACATGAAACTAATTTCGTTAATCACTAGGATTGAGGTATTCTACAATAGTGCTAGATTAGTGAAATTAGAAATTTAAGTTATGACTCTTAAATTTTAATTTACTCTATCCTATTTGATGCTATTATCACTTTCTTATAACACACTAGTGTTTCTATCAGAAGACTTACTTCAATAATTAGAGACTTTATTATGAAAATAAATAACACTAAATTCTATGATATAGTAAAGTATTCCATCATCAATATGCAGAATGCAAAAAAATTAATTTAGACATAATAAAATAAAGAATATAATATCTCCCATATATGAACTCATCATACGAATAATTCTTTATTACTCATTACATGTCTTGGAATCTTTAGATGCTTGTATAAGATAAACATACACATTATGGTAGAATTTATAACATGGAATTTATTAATAACAAATAGATAACAAATCTGGATTTACAACAAATCTGGATTTACTTGTTCTTTTGGAAATAATTTATGTAGTCTTATACGTGATTCAATTGTTGTTGGTACCAGTTTTCTGAATGACAAATTATATATATTAAATTCATAATCCTCCGTTAATGAAACTTTGTATGTTAGTTCAAGAGGTACAAAACAAAAATTAACTAATGAGGACTCATCGATGCTGTGGCATAGACGCTTAGGACATATTTCTGAACAAAGAATTGAACGTCTTGTGTCTGATGAGATCCTTGGTCCCCTTGACTTGGCAGACTTGAAAGTCTGTGTCGAGTGTATAAAGGGGAATAGACAAACATTAGGAAGTTAGGTGCCAATAGAAGCTCTAGTATCTTAGAACTGATACATACAGACATCTGTGGTCTATTCCCTCCAGGTTCTTGGAATGGACAATAATACTTTATTATGTTTATAGATGATTATTCTCACTATGAGTACATATACTTAATTTATGAGAAATCACAATCACTGGATGCACTTAAGGCTTATAAATTTGAGATTGAAAATCAGCTTAATAAGAAAATTATGGCGATTAAATTTGATCGTGGTGGTGAGTACTACAGTCGGTATAACGGATCAAGTGAGCAACGTCTAGGACATTTTGCTAATTATTTTGGAAGAGTGCGACATCATCCTGCAATTCACTATGCTTAAGAAACCTAACATGAATGGTGTTAGTGAACGACGTAGTCAGAGTATGATTAGTCATTCCACCTTATTGGAATTACTATGGGAAGACGCACTCAAAACTGCAGCATATATCCTTAATAGAGTATCAAGCAAAGAAATAGCAAAAACCCCTTATGTACTCTAGACTGGGCGGAAGGCAAGTATAAATTATTTACACATATGGGGTTGTCTAACTGAGGCAAGGCCTTAGAGGCCAAATGAAAAGAAATTAAACTCAAGAACTGTAAGTTACTACTTTGTTAGATATTCTGAAAGATCTAGAGGCTACAAGTTTTACGATCCCATAGCAAAGTCTTTCTTTGAGATGAGGAATGCCAAATTCCTAGAGGATATTGAGTTTGGGAAGGAAGATAAAGTTAGTGATATTGTCTTTGAAGAGGAATTTATTTCTCTTCCTATGGTTGCTATTGACAATGGTTAAGACACTCATGATCCTATTTCTAAGAATATTATTGTTCAAGATGCGATCGCTCTAGTTCAAGACAATGTTCAGAAGGTTCCTGTCCTGATTGAGGCAAATACTCTTGTAGAGAAATCTCAACAAGCTCAAGAACTAGTGCCTTTAAGGTGGTTCACTAAAGAAAGAAGAAGTGCGATTCCGAATGATTGTATCGTATATCTCCAGAAACATGAGTTTGACATTGGGATAGTAGAAGATGATTTAATTAACTTCATATAATTTAAACAGAGTTCTAATTCTCAAAAGTAGATTAATGCCATGAATGAGGAGATAAAATCTCTGAGAGATAATGGCCTTTCGGATCTTGTCAAATTGCCTAAAGGTATGAAGCCCATTGGTTGTAAATGAATATTCAAGACCAAATGGGATTTGAAAGGCAATGTTGAGAGTTATAAGGCACATCTTGTCACTAAAGGCTTTATTGAGAAGGAAGGCATAGACTTTAAAGAGACCTTCTCTTCGATTACTTCGAAAGACTCTTCTAGAGTTATTATAGCATTTATGGCTCATTATGATCTTGAGCTTCATCAGATGGATGTTAAGTCAGCATTTCTCAATAAAGAAATTGATGAAACGATTTATATAGTGCAACCAAAAAATTTTGTATCAGGAGATCCAAAGTCTATAGTGAACAAACTCTTGTCCATCTATGGTCTCAAGCAAGCTTCTAGTCAGTGTATCATAAATTTCATGAGGTAGTTCTCTTGTTTAGTTTTGAGGTGAATCCTATTGCTGATTGTGTATATCATTAGTTCAGTGGGAGTAAATTTATCTTCTTTGTGCTTTATATTGATGATATACTATTAGCAAGTGGTGATATAGGCTTACTACATTATACCAAGAGATTTCTTGTGAAGAATTTCGAAATAAGAGATTTTGGAGTCGAATCTTTCGTATTAGGTATACAAATACACTGAGATTGCTCTCGGAGTATCTTTGGGTTATCATAAAAGAGCTATATCGAAAGAGTACTCAGTCAGTTTGGTATGGATAAGTGTGCACCAATGAATACTCTAGCATCTAAGGGAAATAAATTTAGCCTCAGCGTAGGCCCTAAGAATGATGTTGATAAAGAAGCTATACAATAGTTTCCTTATGATTTGGCTGTAGGAAGGCTGATGTATACTCAAGTATGCACACATCTGGATCTTGCATTTATAGTTGGTATGCTAGGTAGATATATGAGTAACCCTAGAGTGTATTATTTGAAAGCAGCAAAGTGGGTTATGAGGTACTTACAGAGAACAAAGAAATACATGCTCACTTATTAGAGATCAGATATTTTGGAGATCATTGGCTACTCTGACTCTGATTTTGTAGGATGTTTAGATGGTAAAAGATCCACATTGACTATGTCTTTCTTTTAGCTGGAGGAGCTATTTCTGGAAAGAGTGACAAGTAGACTCTCGTAGTTACTTCAACTATAGAGGCAGAATTCATAGCTTTTTATGAGATATCCAATAAGAGGATATGGCTGTGAAACGTTTTCACCAAGCTGTACATAGTAAATGGTATTGAAAGGCCATTGAAGCTTTATTGTGACAATAACTTAGCAGTCCTATATTCTAACAACAATAGGAGCACATCAAAGTCAAAGTATATTAACATTAAGTCCCTAGCTATTAGAAAAAGAGTTCAGAGTCGTTTAGTGTCAATTGACCATATTGGTACAATTCTATGATAGTGGATCCGCTCATCAAAAGTTTACCACCTAAGATTTTTCACGAGCACACTTCTCGTATGAATATTGTATTTTTGGATGGTGTGTAGTTTTAGTAGGAGTATTTAATTTAGTTTAGATACTTATTATGTGACACTTATTTATGCTTGTATATTGCAGCATTTTGGCCGATGATGATTTTCGTTGTAGACTCTGTTTATTATATATTATATGATGCATTTCATATTTTCTTACTTTCCTATTGTGGTTAATAATGAAATTTGCAGTAATGTACTAAAGGGGATAGACTAAGGTAAATCTCAATAAAGTTTTAGGAGGACCAGTTAGAAATAGGCACGGTAAATCACATTGTGTTTAATATTCATGCCACGTTCCATACACAATCTACGTCATTCAGGTGTATTAGTATGGTGAATATTGATGGTTCTAGTTGCCATCTAAATAAGTGCAACGACGAGTACTTTGGTTTTGTACTGATATGTCTGATGGATGAGATTACAACTTCGGTGATATTCAAGAATTATATGGCATTTCGTGGCTATACTTCAGTTTGAAATACAATTGTGTACGGCGCATATATGACCCAAGTGGGAAATTATTAGGAAATTGTATTTCTTATGATGGGCCACATATATAAAATAATTGTATTGGGCCATATTATTTGACAAAGAACCAATAAGTGATTTAACTAAGGTAGGATCAAAATATCCAACTAGGTATATGGATACTCTATTAGTCACTGAGTTGGTTGTGATGGATACCTAACAGGGGACTACATCAGGAACATGTTAAGGTTATGGTTCCCACCACCTTTTTACGTATGCTCATTCTTTTTGTGGCCCGTCATCAGTTATAGAGAGTTTCATCTGAGTGTTTTATGGATTAGGTTGTGTGGAAGAAAAAACCCTCAAGACATTATCTCTTGTTCATGCTTCCACCTTTGGTCTTTCTATCTCTAATCCTCTACAAATTAGCCATGGACTCAGGTATATTCAACAAAGCCTAACATATCAATTTAGCACAAATGATTTATTATTTCTATTTAGTTTATTTAGAATCCTAATATCATCCAACAATAAGTTCATCATCCAGAAAATCAAGAGAAATGTATAAGAATAAACACCCTTTTAGCTACCTCATCAATGTGATTGGGCATAAATTTGCTTGAAATGTAAAGATAACTATAGGACAAACTGCTGTTATTATTACAACATATGAGGTGATTGCTTAGATTTAAAAAAAAAAAAAAGACCTAAAAAATGAATATCATGAAAACATATAATGCAGAGAAAACAAGAAGATCGTACTCATAAACTTAGAAAGAAAAAGATCTAATCTCTTATAGACTGATATTGACACCGACAGAAGAATGATGCGAGTTATCTCACTCCAGAATCTTTCAAACTATGACTCGTTTTCTATACTGTACTCAGTGTATAGTCACCTTGTACACTACAAGAGAAATGATTAAAACCCAGAAATAAGAAATTAAAACTAACACTATAACAAGAATAATTTCTTGTCACTTTTGATCTGTGTTTTCGTTTCTATTTTTGAGATAACAAGAATAATTTCTTGTCACTTTTGATCTGTATTTTCCTTTCTGTTTTAGAGAATTATGATCACTCAAAGTTGTCAAGAAAAGTTGTATGCACTTATTTGTCTTGGAATGCTATTATTCTTTGGGCGTAGAAAAAAATTCTCGCCTTGAAATTTTATGTAACTTTTCTTTATACAAAAATTTCCTGGACATCTTTCTTTTCAAAGTTATTTTTACAATAGTAAAATATCTGTCCATATTCAATATACTAGAGAGACATTTACACGTTTTTCACGACAAAGATTTTCTCTACAAAAAATGTGTTACACCCTATAATGGTGTGTTTTCAAATTTCAAAATACTTTCTAATGTTATTTAATTCCTAAGATAATTAGTAATTAATTCAAATAAATACCTATCCTTTATTTGTTCAGATTTTTTAATTCAAATCAAGAAACTAAATAAAAGATATTTATTTCTATTATCTTGTCCTCAAATCAAATTGGCTAGTATAAAATAATACGTATATATTTTTACTTATAAACTATCTATTTGAATTTTATTTTAAATTAATTATTACAAGAATTTGGTATTTCCAAAATTTGAATTATCCATCTTGTAATTAAATTATAAATCTCATTTAATCAGACTGTACTACACGTGCACTATGCCTCATGACATAGTGCCACACGCATTTGCCTAGTCATTGGGCTAGGAATTAATATATATATATATATATATATATATTTAAAATACATGAAAATCAAGTGGTATGGTCCGTTAAGGGAGGAGAGAAAATGTTTTTTTTTTCATTTAGCTTAAAAAAGTTAATTTAATCTAATTTGCCAATAAATAAATTAATTAAAAGTTATTAAATACTCACCACGTCACAAGTTCCCTTAAATTATACAAAAATTTTAACAGAAGGATGAAATTTGCAACAAATAAATAATATAAGGGGAATTTATGTAACAAAAATAGTTTAGGAGGCGAAATTCTACATATACAATAATTCGGTGGGAAAATATACAATTTGTCATTTTCTTTTTAGTCCTTAAACTTCTAATGTCTCATTTTTTATATTTGAACTTTCCATTTGTATCATTTAAATTCTTCTTATCACTATTCCGTTATAGATGGAAGTATTTTTTCCAACTTTGCCCCTGAATTATATCAAAACTCCTAGCTAGTTCAACTCTTAAATTTTAAAACATTTATATCTTGGCACCTGATTTAGTGAAGTGCCTTATTTGATCACATATTTTTTTGTTGTTAAAATAGTTTTTGAAAGCCTATTTTCGACATTTCGCATTTATTAAATAGGTTCACTGTTTTATTACTTGATAATGAATGGTGTTTTCTTCTCAACGTTAGTGACAATAAACTTATTTATTTATTTTTTCTTTTACTGTATTGGTATTTTGACAAACAAAAGTGGATATATATATATATAAATATATATATATATATATATATATATTAGTTTAGATTTGTACTACTAGTAACTGGATGATATACAATTATAAAAAAATGTGAAAAAAAAGAACTTAGCTAATTTAAAATTTTATAAGAAAAAAAAAACAAATACCATAAGGTATCTTTTATATTTTTTTAACAAAATAATTTAAATATTAAGAAAGCAATGCATTGTACTTATATTTGAATTTATTTTAACACTCACTTTGTATATCAAGTATAAAAAATATTAAAAAATTATTCAAAATTAAATCGTGACCATAAAATTACTAAGTTTTGTGTGAAATTAAAATTTAGCATTTCATTTATATTGAACGAAACAAAAAATCTTTCTACTACCTTATTTTTGTCTTGTAAACTGTTTAGAATTATATTTTTGTATCTAAGTAATAAATAAAAATACATTTACCATTCATTTCATTTGATTGATTATTAATATTTTTCGTTCCTTTTGTAGTGTTGATCAATAAGAGGAAATGTTCGAAGAATAGATCTTTGAACTTGCAGAATAAGACCTTAGAGCTTGATCAATGACTCTCGATCTCGTTTGACAAGACAGGAGCTACATGGAGAGCTATTAAAGAGAATCAGAAGTATTTTCCCTATCTTATTGGGGTGCTTGCTAAGAAGAATATATAATCTTTTCACAAGAGTTAGGTAAAGATTCCTGCTGAATAGAAGGCAAAAATAGAGCCTAGTGTCAAGGTAAGATTTTTTTTTTATTGTTATATCCTTGTATTTTATAGAAATTACTTTTGTTCATTTCTTTGTTTTTTGGTTGCAGACGTACTTCATGTTTAAAGACATTAGCGACGATGAACTGCCTTAGGTATCTCAAGACATTGATCACACCGCTCAAGACATCTATAAGGGCTGGAAGAATGAGTTCAGCGAACACTTCAAACTCAATGGCGGGAATGAGAACAATCTTGACCTTCCTTATACTCGTGTTCCTCTCAATATGACTCAGAATAAATAGGTGTATTATTTCAGTTATGAGGAGTTCAAGGTAAGTATTTCATTTAATTACTCTTTTACTACATTAATTATATAACTATTATATTATTAACTAATGACTTTTAAATAATAGGCTATGTCTAAGAGGAATGCTGGTAATAGGGGACAGATGAAATATGTCAGTAGGTAAGGGTCTAAATCCATTATCGCCAGTATATATGATATGGTAATCTTCTTATAACTTGTTTCTTACTTTTACATTTTTTTATTACTTTTTTTATTTACTTATCTAATTCAAAGCACAGGAGAATCTAGAGACAGGAGAGTTACAATCGATCACAGAGAACTACCTATAGAGGTATATGGATCCTCTGATTGGTGGGTGGCCTTCTGAGGAGTTTGAGCAAAATTATGTGAATAGCTTATAAATTATTTGTATTCATTGATTATCTACTAATTTTATTTTTTACTAAATTTTTTCTAATTATTTTTTAGTATAAGGTGATTGAGATTTGCACCACTCAGTGGCAATCTCAGGCATCTTCATCTGTCTCCGGATCTTCAACACAGTCTACACCACCTCAAATTAATAAGTCATTGATTGCGAACGAGTTGCTTGGCATTAGGAGAGGATAAAGGAGAGGAGTTGGTCTGAAGCTCAGGGGTACTACTAGCACTTCTTCTACAGTAGCTTCTCTACTACGGGATCCTTCCGTATCCGACTCTGAGTTGCGAGATTTTTTCAACCAGACACAGAGTTATTAGGCTGCTACCCACTAGCATGAAGCAGTTCTTCTAGCACAATGCAATGCAGAGAGGTAGTACTTCAACGAACAACTGCATTACATATCTAGCGCATTGGCAGTATTAGTTCTGGGATTTTATATGTCGATTTAATTGCTTACTACTCTTGATATTCTTTCGATGCCCCTACCACATATATTTCCTTCGAGATTCCAACCTGAAGCTCCTCCTCTAACTTCTGACACTCAAGACAATACAGATTAGGATGAGATCGACTTGGGTAGCTAGCTACTATCTAGCTACATAAATAGCTCAATTTTTTTGTTGGATATTTTTATTAAATTTTTATATTATGTGTATTTTTGTTATAGAATTATTTTAAATTTTATTTTAATTTAATAAAATGTGAACGAAGAAATATCAAAAATGGGTACCAAAAAATTAGCCTGAGCTTGAAGTGGGGAAGCTTCGGCTAGCGGTGTATATTGCTCACACGAAACCAAAAGAATGTAAACATTGAGCTACTATATACTATAAGCATGGGAACTCAGTTGGAGACAAAATTAATCATTTTCTGTGCAAGAGTCTCTTTTGTTATGCTTGGGTGTGAGAGAATGTGTTTCTAAAGCTTAGTAGAATTGAAAGCTTTAGAAATATATTTAGAAATACATTCTCCCACACCCAATCAAAACAGGACAAGACTAGAGACATGGTAGTGCAATTGTGAATACTTGGAAAGCACATAAGTATAAAGACATTAAGAATTGGGAGTGTGCTTCGTATTGATCCTATGTTTCATGTACTTTTTTTCTTTTTTTCTTTTTAATATTTTTAATTATCTTGCTAGATCAATATAAAAGAACAAATTTATTGTCAAACCTTAACATGCACTCCCTTTTTTTCTCGTTGAATTCTTTTTTAGATATTCTATGCAGTAATGAAATAATATGTTTCATATCGGATGCTTTCATAAAACAATGGCCAATTCATGTTATATGAATGAACTTCAGCTATGCATGTCTTCAAGAAAATCCAGAAGATAGGCCAGCCATGTCCGATGTGGTTCCAATTGATGAAACAATTTCGGCTTTAGAAACTCGATGAGGTAGAGCAGTTTTTGTTACTGATTGTGAAGTTATATTTAACTTGGGAATTGCTTTTTGTTTTATTTTTTTTTTCCAATTGTCCTTTCCTTATAAATTCATTACTTTGATATCTGAAATAAATAACATATTTTATCATATAGTACTTAAATTTTAGATGTCAAAGCCTTGAAGCTATCGTGGCATGAAAATATCACATCATATTTCAAAGGGTTAGAGATATAGATGCTTCATAATCTTTATTTTATTTACAAACAATAAAAAACGAGGAGTTTTCGTGAAAATAATCTCTTTATTCCTGAAATTGAAAAATAGACCCTTTATTATTTTTTTTAATCAAAAGATCGGAAGGCCCTAGTGTTATGTACTACATAACAATATTTTAATCATCTAATGCTAACAATTGTCACATATAATGCAGCACATGACAAAACTAGTTTATAATTTTATCATGTATTTAATCTCAAAATGTTAAATGCAATTAGAAGCTTTATAATCAAGTACTACATATTCTCTCTTTAGGATAAAATGATGATTTTCGGAATTTGATTTTAACTTTGCACATGTTTTAATTAGCATGGTCTATCTAGTATATAGACTGGCCTATGTCAGATGAATATATAGCTTAGAATTAAAGAGACTTCCAATTTTTTTCAAGTAAGTTCATTTTGATTTGGTTTATTATGGTTTCAGTCCCACTTAATAGACTCCTTATCTTTTTTTTTTAATCGAAATATCGAAATCCCCTAATGTCATGTACTACATGATAATTTGATCATAGAATACCTAACAATTATCTAATTGTCAGATTTTGCACCATACACAAGTACAAATATGTTTTAATATCAATTGTTTGTAAATACTTAGAGTAATAATGAATATTTACCGGCCATATAATTTTACTATGTATAATGGAGCAATACCTGAATACACCAGGAAGAAAAAAGAAAAAAAGAAAAAATAAAACAAAACATAAGAAGTTGTGCACGTTAAGGTTTGCAAAAAATCTGATCTTTTGTATTGATCATAAGTAAGATAATTAATAATATCAAGGAAGGAAAAAAATATATTGTGTACAACATATGAGCAATACCATGCACACTCCCAAAACTGAGTGTATCTTTAATTTATACATAGTTACCTTCCAAGTATTCCTACTAGCTGCCATCGATCCATATCTCTCTTGTTTTGATTGGAAGAGAGAGATGGTGTTTCAAACTAAAAGGTTAAAGAAACACATTCTACCAATTCCAAGCATAATAAAAGAGACTTGCTTCACCATCACCATATCTCCGGCTAAGTTCGTGTTGATATAGTACCTAATGAAAATAAGAATTAAGTATATATATATATATATATATATATATATATATACACACACATAGTGGCCGCCTTATTAAATTCCAAGATTCCTTATTGCATTTTCCCCTCTTTTTCTTTTACCTTCTTTAGTTTCTTACGTCTATGGTATTTTAATTTTTAATATAGATACTTTATGGAATAATAATACATAATGATTTCATTTTCTTTAGTGGGGCAATATAATATTTCCCTTAATAATAATAATAATAATTTTGAACAGAAATTAAAATTCCACAAGCTAAACATCACAAATGAGATAAAAAATATTTTGAAATTTCTAAATGTTGAAACATTTCTATAATCACTGTTTCAAAAAATTTTGAGAAGATAATAAAAACTAAATCTAAATGTCATTCACTAATCTTACGCAATACATAAGTCATAAAAATTAAATCTAAATGTATATTAATCCTTACATAACAATGATTAACAAAATCTCATACTCAAGTACCATAAGTCCATTATCTTAGCAGGGAATTATCAAAATTAAAAAATAACAACTAATAAGCTCCCCAAAATGTTTCCATCTATGCTTCCTTCTCCAAATCACATTATATACCAAATGAGAGGAATAAGGGATAAGTTAATGCCTAGTAAAGAATCGATTATAAGTTTTCAATATATATAAGGTATTATATATAAGGTATTTTTTTAAGTCCTACATGATTAGTCATTTTGTAAAATATTTTCCAAGCACTTTATGAAACCAACCTCTCCAGAATATTGTGCTCAAACGATTCCATTAACAAGCCCTAGACGTGTCATTTTGTAAAATATTTTCCAAGCACTTTATGAAACCAACCGCTCTAGAAAATTGTGCTCAAACGAATCCATTAACAAGCCCTAGACATTTGCATATTTCAATCATACCATGCACAGATGCACACATGCATCATGAAATAATTGTAGTCTGTATCCTCGAAGTGTCATTTATTCCTAAGACATATATGACACTACTTGCATGTCCAGCTGGACGTTCGTGGCAGTATTACATACATGTCTTACATGAAGATTCATATAATGATGGCCATCGACGAAATGGATAATGCAATCTGCTACATGAATGCTACATGAACATATAAACAGAGTAATCTAGTCAACAACAAATCCATTAGGTTGTATTTGCCAATAATAAATCTAATAGTGAAATATGATATAACACTCCATTCGACAAGTACATTCAAAAAAGTGACCAATTTCACAATCTAACGACTGGATCAAAATTGGCCACACAAGTCAAAAATTTGAGATTGGATATCATTCACTACTTAAGCAGTTTAAAGAGGTAGCAATTTGTGTCAGCATGTCGTGTATATGTTGTGTCAAGATTCATGTGTAACAACATATACCTCAATCTGAACCTAAACCCGAACAGAAACCTGATCTGTTTAATAATCGTGTCGAAAATTCTAACCAGAACCTCACCTGTTTATAAACAGGTTAACCCAATAAGATTTATGTAACATATTTATTCAAATGGGTCATATTTGGATCAAGTCAACTCGACAAGACTCATTAACTAGTTTAATCTAAATTAGCTAAAGTATACTTTTTTAAACATATTTAACATAAATTCGTATATATTTTATGACATTAATACACTAAAATTTATTAAAAATAAATTGAAACCACATAAAATCTTAATATATGTGCATAATAAAGTCTTAAAAATACAATAATATTTTCAAATAGGTATTACACGGGTCATAAACGGATCATTGCGGATCAGTTTCGAGTTGGTAAGACAACCTGAACTCGATCCATGTAATAAATGGGTTTACGAATTCAACCCGAATTCATTAAAAGAAAACCCAGACCCACTAAATTCACATAGGTTTCGAGCCGTGTTGTAACTAAGTCCCTACTTCTTGAGTTTTCCTTCAATTCAATCCTCTTTTATTGCAAAATAGTCCTAATTTTCACAAATTTTTCACACTTAAACCCCAACTCAATTTAATAAATTCCAGCTTTGTTTTATTTAAAAATTAGGGTTTCCTTAGATACAATAGGAAAATCAATTTATGTCCAATTCGCAAACCAGGCATTCTAATTAAGTAACTTCTTCAAATCTATTGCATCTAGTGACTCTTGTAGCTCTATTTACTAATTTTATTTTATTTTTAACTTTTTTGCCAAAAAAAAAAGCCCCGAATAAATAGGAACTACAAGACTTGAGAGATGAAAAACAAATTAGAGTACCTTTTTATTTTTTGTTTTGGGCGAAGTACTGTATTATCAAATTGAAAATAAATAGGTACTTATTTACAAGTAAAGAAGAAAAAAGTTAGATTCTAGACAAAATAAACGATAAACTTAAAACACAATATAATCCTCTCCAAGTTTTTAGGCAATCTATACCATATTAGAAATTTATTTTGAAAATATTAATTATGAAAAAATGAAAGATAATGCATATCCAACGTACTTGGAAGAAAATACTTTGTTTTGTTTTGAAATATGAAAATGGCTTAAAAAATTAGGTATTATTATTCTAATTCTATTTTTGTTTCCTTTTAGTTAAATCCTTAATCTTTACGACAAATTTAGAAATATTATAAATGGAAAAAAATATGAGAACCTTAGGCAAACCGTGAAGAAAAAATTGATGAGTACATAAATTGCTTTGTGATGACCCAAACTTTGGGTTAGTGGCAGAAAAGGAATTTCATAAATAAACATTCAAAAGTTGTTTTTATTTGAAAAATTTGTAAAATAGTTTAAAAAGTAAAATTCTCACAGTTTTGCGATCCCCGTTAGATATAAATTGATAATAAAATTTTATAAAACAGATCAAGCATCACCATCGACATTCTCATAATCTAGGCATAAATGTGTTCGAAATGAGTCTGTGATACGGGATTATATATATCAATTCAAGGTAAGATAAATAAATATAATTATTTAACAAGTTCCTTACTATTTTGCTCTAGAGTTCCCTCATTGTTCTTATTTTTAGAAATAAGAATACTTTACTCCTCTTTTCATTTAGTCGATATCATAGGTATCATACTAGGATACCTACGGTAACTTAGTGGGATATTTATGGTATTTTTTTTTTTAAATAAGAATGTCCACTGTCCTTTACATTATATGGATACTATAGGTAACCTGATAGGATACCTATAACAATCTCTGAGTTTTTTTTCTTCTTCAATCATTTGTCAAACATGAAACTCAATTATTTCTTAGATACCAATAGTAATTAGTAGGTAAATGTCAATTTAAATGAGTAATTAGCAGTAACTAAATAGGTGATCTAAGTAACTAATTAGTTTATCATTGGTATCTTCTAATTATTAAATGATAAAGAAAGAAGAATATCTTATTAAAATAATATGTAAAAATACAAAAATGTTCATGCAAATAAAAAACATAGAAAAATAATTCTAAAGAAAAAAGCAAAAAAATGCACAATAATAGAGTGAAAAATGCAAGGAAAACAAAACAAAAATGAATGCCATTGAAAAAATAATTTAAAAAAAAAAAGAAAGAAAAAAAAGTCTATTTCGATAATAATTTTTTTAAAAAAGAAAAATAAATAAATAAAAATTCTAACACCAATAAAGTTAAAAACAAACTGACGTACATGCGTCAGCAAGATCAGTACTGATGCGTGCGCGTCAGCCGCCTACTCAAGTCAACAAGCACATAATTGCATTTTTAATAAAAATTAATGCCGAACTATATCTATATCTAATTTTCCGCAAACCAAAAATGGGTAACCAAAAAATTATTGGCCATCGGCTTGGAATGGGGAGGCTTCGGCTGGCGGTGTATATTGCTCACAAGTAAATATAAGAACGTAAATATTAAGCTACTATATACTATAAATATAGGAACTCAGTTGGAGACAAACAATAATCTTTTTCACGATGGAGCAAGAGTCTCTTTTGTTGTGCTTGGGTGTGAGAGAAT
>JXTB01000258.1:91814-108561 GCA_002914805.1 Parasponia andersonii
CCTAGTGTAATATACTACATGACAATATTTTAATCATGTACTGCTAACAATTATCACATATAATGGAGTAAGTGACAAAACTAGTTTATAATTTTATCATGTATTTTAATCTCAAAATGTCAAATACAATTAGAAGCTTTATAATCAAGTACTACATATTCTCTCTTTGGGATAAAATGATGATCTTTTGGAATCTGATTTTAACTTTGCCTGTGTTTTAATTAGCATGGTATATCTAGTATATGGACTGGTCTTTGTCAGTTGAATATATAGCTTAGAATTAAGGAGACTACTAAAATTTTTTAAGTTCGTTTTGATTTATTATGGTTTCATTCCCACATCATACGCCCCTTATCATTTTTTTTAAATAAAAATATCGTAATGCTACTACATGATAATTTGATCATAGAATACCTAACAATTATCTAATTGTCAACTTTTGCACTATACACAAGTACAAATATGTTTTAATATCAATTGTTTGTAAATATTTAAGAGTAATAATGAATATTTACCGGCCATATAATTTTACTGCACATAATAAAAGAATACCTGAATACACCAGGGGAAAAAAAATTTAAAAAAAAAAACAAAAGAAATGAAAAGGCAAAAAGCAAAAAAAAAAAAAAAAACAAAAGAAAAGAAGTTGTGCACATTAAGGTTTACAAAAAATCTGCTCCTATATTGATCATAAGCAAGATAATATAGTGCATACAATTCCTATTGGCTGCCATCGATCTATATCTCTCTTGTTTTGACTGGAAGAGAGAGAGAGAAGGTGTTTCAAACTAAAACGTTAAAGAAACACCTTCTCTCAATTCCAGGCATAATAAGAGAGACTTGCTCCACCGTCGCCATGTCTCCAACTAAGTTCCTATTAATATGGTACTTAATAAAAATATAAATTAAGTATATATATATATATATATATATATATGGTTGCCAATCTAATAGGTATTTTTTTTCTTTACCTATGGGTAGGTATTTTTTTTTTAGCCGTTAGATTACAATCTAATGATAATCCAATGGCTATAATGAAGTGCATGAAAAGACGTGCATCATTAATGCTCTTTCTATCTCTTATTTTTTATAATAAAAAAAATGTGCATGCTAAATTTTCATTAGCCAAATCGATACCTATGTATAGGTAAAAAAAAAAATACCTACTGGATTGATGTCCTATATATATATATATATATATATATATAGTAGCCGCCTTATTAAGTTCTAAGATACCTGATTGTTTTTTTCCCTTTTTCATTTACTTTTTTTAGTTTCTTACGTCTGTGGTATTTTAATTATTAATATAGATAATTTATGGTATAATAATAATAAATAATAATTTCTTTTTTTAGTGGAGAAATGTAATATTTCGCTTCAAAATAATAATCATAATAATAATAATAATAATTTTGAACAAAATGATCATACGACGATGAAAGTGAAATAATATATAGACTTATATTATTAGGTGAATCTGTATATATTTCACTTGTCAAGACCCAAAACTAGGTTAATGATAAAATTAAAATTTCACAACAAGCTAAATATGATGACTGGAAATCAAAAGCCACGACTTTTAATAATTTTAAGTGAAAATATAATAAAATATTAATTTTAAAAAATTTAAGAGGAATCAAGTATCAGATAGTTTTATTTTGAACCTCAAATTAGTATAAATTCTATAATTATTTAAATTCTTATTAGTCTTAATTATATAAGAAAAATACCCATTGAGTTTAAGAAAATTTCTAGAATATCCTCTTTGGAAACTTGTTAAGAAACCATAAGCTTTGATAAATTGAGTTTAACTGAAAACTTTAGTTCAATGTCCAAAATATGTTACATAAAATCGCTAGCAATAAAATCTTCCTCATACATTCACTTACTAATCTTGGTTAAATAATTGAACAAAGAAAGATAACAGAGTACGAACACCCACCAGAGATTTANAAATGAAAAGGCAAAAAGCAAAAAAAAAAAAAAAAAAGAAAAGAAAAGAAGTTGTGCACATTAAGGTTTACAAAAAATCTGCTCCTGTATTGATCATAAGCAAGATAATATAGTGCATACAATTCCTATTGGCTGCCATCGATCTATATCTCTCTTGTTTTGACTGGAAGAGAGAGAAGGTGTTTCAAACTAAAAGGTTAAAGAAACACCTTCTCTCAATTCCAGGCATAATAAGAGAGACTTGCTCCACCGTCGCCATGTCTCCAACTAAGTTCCTATTAATATGGTACTTAATAAAAATATAAATTAAGTATATATATATATATATATATATATATGGTTGCCAATCTAATAGGTATTTTTTTTCTTTACCTATGGGTAGGTATTTTTTTTTTAGCCGTTAGATTACAATCTAATGATAATCCAATGGCTATAATGAAGTGCATGAAAAGACGTGCATCATTAATGCTCTTTCTATCTCTTATT
Organism: Parasponia andersonii; assembly: GCA_002914805.1. Taxonomy (NCBI): domain Eukaryota; kingdom Viridiplantae; phylum Streptophyta; class Magnoliopsida; order Rosales; family Cannabaceae; genus Trema; species Trema andersonii. Next base: position 94,254 of record JXTB01000258.1, read on the forward strand.
TTTTATAATAAAAAAAATGTGCATGCTAAATTTTCATTAGCCAAATCGATACCTATGTATAGGTAAAAAAAAAAATACCTACTGGATTGATGTCCTATATATATATATATATATATATATATAGTAGCCGCCTTATTAAGTTCTAAGATACCTGATTGTTTTTTTCCCTTTTTCATTTACTTTTTTTAGTTTCTTACGTCTGTGGTATTTTAATTATTAATATAGATAATTTATGGTATAATAATAATAAATAATAATTTCTTTTTTTAGTGGAGAAATGTAATATTTCGCTTCAAAATAATAATCATAATAATAATAATAATAATTTTGAACAAAATGATCATACGACGATGAAAGTGAAATAATATATAGACTTATATTATTAGGTGAATCTGTATATACTTCACTTGTCAAGACCCAAAACTAGGTTAATGATAAAATTAAAATTTCACAAGCTAAATATGATGACTAGAAATCAAAAGTCACGACTTTTAATAATTTTAAGTGAAAATATAATAAAATATTAATTTTAAAAAATTTAAGAGGAATCAAGTATCAGATAGTTTTATTTTGAACCTCAAATTAGTATAAATTCTATAATTATTTAAATTCTTATTAGTCTTAATTATATAAGAAAAATACCCATTGAGTTTAAGAAAATTTCTAGAATATCCTCTTTGGAAACTTGTTAAGAAACCATAAGCTTTGATAAATTGAGTTTAACTGAAAACTTTAGTTCAATGTCCAAAATATGTTACATAAAATCGCTAGCAATAAAATCTTCCTCATACATTCACTTACTAATCTTGGTTAAATAATTGAACAAAGAAAGATAACAGAGTACGAACACCCACCAGAGATTTAAAGTGAAACTGTAAGTACAAGCTATTCAGCTTGTTTGACCACGAGAATTACTACCTCAATTGGATAAACTCCTGAAAGTATGAGAAGTAGGGGAGTGAGTATTCACATGCTCAGTAGAAAATTCAATTACCTTTTTGAATGGATGCAATTTTACTAAACCTGCATGGTTAATACTTTTCCAAAATCCTTTTGAAAATCAACTTTCTAAAATAATTAGCATCCAAAATAATCTCCTATTCAAAACTAAAACCAAATCCACATAATTGTACAAAATCATAAATTGTCATATCCCATGAGCTCACATTCTCTCATCATAAACTAGAGTAACTCGTACTACGTGTACTAAATACTCTCTACCTGATACCTATCCTAAAAAACTAGAGGGACACCCATGTGTCTAAGCCTACCGAATCGGATGGCAACTAAATGTCGACACCTACTAAATGGGAATAATCAGAAAAATTTCGCGTTAGTTTAAGGGCTGTCACTAAGGGCAGGGATATTGACCACACACTAAACACCGCGATGCCTAAGATGTATCTCATATGTGATCATATGATATGTACAACATGTAACAGTTCACAATAATCATACATCCATAAATCGAATCGTGCTTAAAATTCAACTTAGCATTATTCTTAGATTTACCGTAACATGGGCAGCACACCGCTGTTTTATCCCAAAATCACAATATAAAAATATGTATAATAATTGACATTGTCCAATCCCAATATAATCCAACCATTTACGGAAATTAATTAAACTATAGTAAAATTACAATTTTTCATAAATAAATTTTAATGCAATTAAAATATAAAACAGATATAAATATTAAGTAATTGAATCTCGACCTTATTATTGCAGTAATACTAAGCTAACAACACTCGAAGAAATTCTTGTTGGTCACTTGGGTGTTCAATCAATAGTTTATAGATCCTAGTAAGCACACTTGAAAAAGCGACTTTTCCACCGAAACCTCAAATGAAGAAATATAGGTCACCACTAAATTTAGAGTACCCAAAAACGCTAGCTAGACATTTAATTTATCAAAAGTGAGTGTCGATTTTCTTAATTTTTATGCCATTTCAAGATATAGTGATATTTTATGTCAAAATTTGTCTCTCAACCTTACTAAGTCTAAATTCGAAGTCAAAAATTAATTCCAAGATCTGAAGCATTAATTGTGCTCCAAAATCTAAAAGTTTCATAAATACCATTTTTTAAAAATATTTAGAAAAATACCATCTTTTCTATTTTAAAATTACTGCACTTCTGGATACTATTTTTTTATTTTTACGAACTGTAATTATTCATAATTTTTAATTCGCTTTCACTTGATATAATTATCTTGGGTAAATAAATTACCTAACCATAATAATTACATAATTAGCACTTTTTCAAAGTAATTAGAAAAATACCAATATTTCTGGTTACACTATTTTTTACGGAATTTGTAGAATGTCATTACATTCCTATTGACCGCCCAAGGCCCAATTTCAAAGTTCAACAAAGTTTTTGGCCCAAAATATATGTTTATAAAAATACAATTTTCGAAAAAAAATGTAAATACCACTTTTCCAAAAGATTTTCTCATGCATCACTCATCTACACTTCATAATTCAACCAGCCATAATCACAACTATAATCATACAATTATGCCTCAAGGTTTCATGATTAAAACTTGATGTTTATAAAAATAACTATTTAAATATCACATTTTAAATTAAATAAAAAATTGCAAAAAGAGATCAAAAACTCACCAAAACTATCTTGGGGCCAAAGTGAAGGAAACAACCCATGTGGTTCGATCGGCAACGTCAAGAAATGGGGTGATGCACCGGTAGTGACACCAAGGGGCAGTCAACGGCGACTTTTGGCTGGAAAAATCATACTGGAGATGGAAATTTCGAAGACCCGAATGTCAGACACTGGAGCTTTGTTTTCGGCGAAAGCTGTCGGGATTTGCTCGTCTCCCTTTGATGAACAGAGCGGGATGGCACATCGAGTCTATTGTGATGGCATTGGACAGTGGTGGAGCTCAACAGTTCTGGTCATTTTTTGTGAATTTCGAGGACCATGCGTGAGAAAGAAAGGAAATGGTAGGTTCATTTATGCAATTTTAACAATTATAGCTCCTTATTTTTAAATTCTAGATGTTTTGTTTATTTTAATACAAAAAATAGTTATTTATGAGTTTGCCACTACATTAAATTTACTCTTTTACCTCTTTAAATTTCTAGTTATTATGCTAGACATCGCAAAATGAGATAAAAAATATTTTGAAATTTATGAATGTTGAAACATTTCTATAATCACGATTTCAAAACATTTTGAGAAGATAATTTCCACAATTTCGTGGTCACTTTCTAAGCGTAGATATAGATAAATATTAATGGCCAAAAGCCATATATCATTTACTCATCTTACACAATACATAAGTTATACAAACTAAATCTAAATGTATATTAATCCTTTGATAACAATGATTAGGAAATTTTCAAAATTAAAAAATGACAACTAATGAGGCTCCAAAATATCTCTATTTATGTTTTTTTGTCCAAATTATACTAATTAGTACCTGAGAGGAATAAGAGGGGAGTTAATACTTAATAAAGAATCGATTACAAGTTTTCGATGGATATATAAAGTATTTACTTTTTAAGTTCTGTCATTTAACAAAATATTTACCAAGCACTTTGTGAAACCAACATCTCCAGTAAATTGTGCTAAAATTGACCAATCAATTAACAACCCTAAATGGTTGCATATTTTAATCATATCACGCACATTGTGCTAAAATTGACCAATCAATTAACAACCCTAGATGGTTGCATATTTTAATCATATCACGCACAGACGCACACATGCATCATCAAAGAATTTTAGTCTACATCCTTATAGTATCATTCATTCCTAAGTCATATATGGCACTACCAGCATCTCCAGTTGGACATTCGTGCTAGTATTACATACATGTCATACATGAGGATTCATACAGTGATGGGCATCGATGAAATAGATAATGCAATGTGGTACATGAATGTAAATGGAGTACTTTAGTCAATAAAAAATCCATTAGGTTGTATTTGCCAATGACAATTCCAATAGTGAAATATGCTACCAAACTCCATTCGACGAGTACATTAAAAAAGTGAATAATTTCACAATCTAACGACTGAATCAAAATTCACCACACAAAGTATCAAAAAATAATTGACCACACAAATCCAAGCTTTGAGATTGGTTATCATTCATTACCTACATGTGTACTGCAAAATATGAGCAGGTTTATCTTAGTTTTGTAACTAAGTCTCTACTCCTTGAGTTTTCCCTCAATTCAATCCTCTTTTATCGCAAAATAGTCCCAATTTTCACAGATTTTTTACACTTAAACCCCAACTCAATTTGATAAATTCTAACTTTGTTTTATTTAAAAATGAGGGTATCTATAGATACAATATGGAAATCAATTTATGTCTAATTCACAAACCATAAATTCTAATTAAATAACTTCTTTAAATCTAACTCATCTAGTGACTCTTTTAGCTCTGTTTACTAATTTTATTTTTTAAATTTTTTTGTCAAACAACTTCGAATAAATAGGAACTACAAGACTTGAGAGATGAAAAACAAACTAGAGTATATATATCTTTTTTTTAGTAAAGTTGTCAAATTGAAAATAAATAGGTATTTATTATTGGAAATAAAACAATCTTTATTACTCACTCAAATATTATTAAAAGAGAAAACTTCTACTCTCACTCTTCAAGCTCACTCATTCATTAGAAGCTATGCTTCTTTCTTCCTCACTTCCCTCTTAGAAGCTTTGCTTCTTACTTGATACTTAGAACTCAAATAGGAAGGGATATTTATACTTGAAGTTACTAATCCTCCTCCACACAAAATACTATAAATAAAATAATACAAATAAATCTGAACCACACACTTAAAGTAATACAAATCACGCTCATCTACCACATTCAAATTACTAGAAACTTCTCCTTGATGGACTTGGATCAAGTTTTGGGCTAATCTTCAATTAATGAAGTTGGGCTTTGAACTTGAGCTTATAATAATTTTAGGATGCACGAGCTCTAGTGGCTTTCGGGCTCTTGAATTCGACTCCTTTGGAAAGCATTTTCTGAATTGTTTCTTGAGTAAGCATCCTTCACAAAGTTGGTCCGGATAATTGATGCTTGGCAAACCTTTCACCATCTCTTTCTTGGATAGTAGCTCTAGTCTTTCAAAGTTGAGATGCTCGAATCTCAAATGCCATAGCCATGATGAATCCTTATAACATATTTTGTGATATTTTGCAATATCATTTTAAATATTCAACAAAAATATTCTATTTCTTGACATAGGTACCTTGACAATCAAGTTCATGTTGTCATCTCTTATAGAAATACTATAATCTTTCAAGTGAATATCATAGTCTTTCTTTAAGAGTTGTCCTAAACTCAAAATATTTGTTTTCATAGTGGGTACATAATAAACATTTAAAATGAATTGATGTCTCCCATTTTTCAAGCAGATAAAATTTGATCTCTTCTTTAATCTGCTATTTTGAGTCATCACCAAAAGAAACATTCCCAATGATTGATTCGTCAAGTTCCATGAACATTGATCGAAGCCCACACATATGATTGCTAGCACTAGTGTCAAGATACCATATGTTGTCTTGACCTTCATTGATGTCGTTATATGCTAGTAGCACAATACCATTCTCTTCTCTCTTCTCTTCAACGTAATTGACTTTCTCTTCAATTCTGCTAATAGGTGCTCTATATTCTCTAGCATAATGGCCAAACTTGTGACAATTGTAATATTCAACTTGAGACTTCTCGTGCCTCGGGTTCATTTAATCTCTACCACGATTTCTTGTAAAGCTTTATCCTCTTTGAAAATTACCATTGTGATAATTGTGATTGTTGTTGAAATTCTAACCTCATCCATGAGCACAACTTGCACCATATCCTTGTCCTTAGCTTTGTTCTTTATCACAATCAAGTTGACTTCTATCGCTATATTGGCTATCTTCTCTTTTTGTGAGTTGTATCTTGAGAAGCTGCTCCTTGAAATTTGACTTCTTATCTTTTTTTTTCTTAGTGAGCTTGCAAGGAATCTAAGAGTTGTTCTATCATCATGGTTCTCAAATCTTTGTTTTCTTCAATGGCAGTAACAATTTCTTGAACTTTGGATCTAACGATCAGAGAATCTTTTTTATGTCGCAACATTTTCTAGTTTCTCACTTTTTCTCTTTAATTGAATGGAAATGGCTAAAATTCTAGAAAAGTAGTCAGAAATTGACTCAATTTCTATCATGTGTAGTGAGTCAAACTCTCCTCTCAGAGTTTGAAGGCAGACCTTCTTAACTTTTTCTTCTCCCTTGTATAAAATTTGAAGTTTCTCCTATGCTTCTTTGGCAGAGATTGCACTTGGGGATTTTCTCAAACCCATCGTCATCTAAGGTAGATGAGGAAGAAAGCCTTTTGTCTCTCTTTCTTGAGTCTTTTAAAGTATCCTTTTGTGTTGAGCATAGTTTTGCCTCATTTCTTAACTCATTGTAGCCTTTCTCTACTACCTCCCAAATATCATGTGCTCCAAGGAGGACTTTCATTTTGATAATCTAATTATCAAAGCTGCTACTTTAGAGTGTGGAACTTGAAGAGATGTTAAATCACCGGTAGTGATAGCTCTTTATAGAGTGAGCTTTTGAAAATTACGATAACACAGATAGATCCGGAAAGTCGAAAAACTATAAGACTGACTGGTATATCAACATAGTCAAAATCTGCAATTAAAGTCAACCTTCATGGTCAAAGGTCAATGTAGGTTAATGGCTTGGTCAAGAGCTGAGTCACGGCTTGGTCAAAGGCATAGATGACTCGGTCAATGGCTGGGTCTAATAGCTTTGACGGCTCGGTTAAATGGCTTTGACTCAGTTAATTAGGTGAGTTGAATCAATTTATGGCAGTAAACTTCTAGCAACTCGTTCGGACTTGTTCAGACTCCGATTGGGCTAATTTTTGTTGCAACGTGTTCGTCCCGTCGAGCTCTTCGAATTGATATACAATTATGATAGGTGAGGGACAATTTTTCAACACTCTCAATCTCAAGAAATTTTTTCTAATGTGGAAGATTAGTCAAAATTGTATCCACAGAGCAAAATTTCAAGAGACTTAAAATTTCAAGAGATCTCTAATAACCTCGCACTGATACCACTTTGTTGGAAATAAAAAAAAAGTATATTACTCACTCAAATATTATTACAAGAGAAAATTCTCATTCTCACTCTTCAAGCTCACTCACTCACTAGAAACTATGTTTTTTTCTTCCTCACTTCACTCTTTGAAGCTTTGCTTCTTACTTGATGCATAGAACTCAAATGGGGATAAGTATTTATATAAATTACTCTTCCTTCTCTACACAAAATGCTACAAATAAAATAATTCAAATAAATCTTAGCCACGTACTTAAAATAATACAAATCACACTAATCTAACACATTCAAATTATTAGAAACTTCTCCTTGATGGACTTGGATCATGTTTTGGGCTAATCTTTAACTAATGAAGTTGGGCTTTAAACTTGGGCTTATAACAAAATTGTGATCCAATATTTATTTATAAGTAAAGAAGAAAAAAGTGGTTTCTAAATTCTAGACAAAATAAACGTTAAACTTTAAAAAAAAAAAAAATCCTCTCCAAGATTCTAGGCAATCTATTCCATATTAAAAATTTATTTTGAAAATATTAATTATGAAAAAAATAAAAGATAATGAATATCTAACGTACCTGGAAGAAAATACTTTGATTTATTTTGAAATATGAAAATGGCTAAAAAAATAGGGTATTATTGTTCTAATTTCTTTTTTTTTTTTTGTTTCCTTTTAGTTAAATCCTTATTCTTTATGAGAAATTTAGAAATATTACAAATGGGAAAAAAAAATTAGGGATCTTCGGCAAACACCTAAACGAAAAACCGATAAGTACATAAACTCGTAACTCCTACGCTGGCTATTCATACTCTATAAANGCGAATAGATTTGTTGCAAACCTTAAACATAATGCACCACTTCTATTTTCTTTTCTTGTCTCTTTTATGCCGAGTAATTTTTTTCAGGTATTCTTTCTTTGTGCGCAGCACAATTATATGGAAGGTAAATATATTCGCTGCTCTCTAAGTATCTAAATATTGATGTGAAAGAATTTTTTTTTTTTTTTTTGAGAATTGATATGAAAGAAATTTTGTACTTGTACATGATGCGAAATTTGACCATTATACTAGAGTTTTGTACTAGGGCATTTTGATATCTTTTGACAAGAAAACAGGGTTCTATTTTAAAATTTGGGGGATATGTCTTTTGATGTATTTATATCTCTCTTTTTATGGGTGCGAGAGATGGAAAGAATTTATTTAGCTTCCTGGCTTGAGATTCTCTCTCACTCACTTGTTATGGGTGTGTGAGATAGAAAGAATTTCTTTAGCTTCCTGGCTTGAGATTCTCGCTCTCACTCAAAACAAGAGAAGAGATATAGAGAGATGGCAGATTGGAGGCCTCAAACAAGTGTACGTACGTACGTATAAGTTCCTTTTTTTCTTTACTTAAAAATTTCTAATCGTTTTAATTCTTTAATCATCAAGAGATCACTCCCAATAAGATTAATTTAGGAGAGTGCATGGTATTGATTCTACGTTGTACAAACTTATTTTGGATGTTGCTTCTTTAAGGTATCTTGCTCATGACCAATAGGAGAATAGATTTATTATCAACCTTGAACGTGCACCACTTCGTTTTTCCTATCTTTTCTTCTTTTTTTTTTTTTTTTTTTGTGAGCACAATTATATGGCAGTTAAATATTCATTGCTCTAAGTACTTACAAATTGATATTAAAGATATTGACTAAGTGGGCTGGTTCACGTAGTAAAAGTACTCATTATCTGCGATCTCGATCATAGATTCGAGTCACACCGAAATAAGCGTGATCATTAGTTAAGTCCCACTTTTTTTAAAAAAAAAATTGATATTAAAAATATTTAATTTGTACTTGTGAATAATGCAAAATTTGACCATTTTCAGCAAATTTTGTAGTAGGTCATTTTGATATCTTTTGACAAGAAAAAAGGGTTCTATATTACAATTTAGGCATAAAGGAATTAGTTTCACCAAAATCCCTTGTCATTGGACGTTTGTAATATGTGAAGACTACGATGTATTTATATTTCTAACCATTTGCAACCTGATATGATGTATTCACATGATAGTTTCTAGGCTTTGACATTTGAAATTTCGTGTACAAGATAAAATTTATTGGCTGTTTGAGATATCAAACTAAGGAAGTTATAAGGAAAGGGGAATAAAAAACAGAAAAAAGAAAAACAATTTCCATCAAGTAACTTCATGAATTAGCCAATGGATCCATCAATTCTCCACCGCGATCGTCTTTCCATAGGTTCCAAGTTTTCGTAGGTCTGTCATATTTGTAAGTTTTAGTACTAAGTGATACTGAAAATGGATGAAAATTGATGAAAATTGAACAGACTCCAAAAGAAGGAATGTCGTGATTACTTATACATCCTAGCAAGCTCAATGAGAGGTTCATGTCGCCTATTTGGCGCTCTAGTAGCATGCGGATTATTACAGTACCAGGAACCACGACATTTATGCAGGCACTGTAATAGGCCTTTAAATATGATTTTTATGCCCCTTGAAATACCTTTCTCGTTGTACTGGGAGTGCATTGTTCATCTGAAACGATATTTAAGGGGAAATAAAAGTCAACAAAAAAAATTAGAAAGAGGGAAAGTTTATTATTTGTATTTTTAAGGTTTTAAGAGTTGTAAATTGAGAGAAAAGTTTTGTGTAATTATTCATTTTTACGCTTAAAATTCATAAATTACCTTTCGACTATATATTTATATACTACTGCATATTCTTTATGTGTGCTTTTGTGAATTTAACGGCAGAGTATAATTAAGATAGTGTAGGGGTAAAATAATGCATATTCTTTATGTGTGCTTTTGTGAATTTAATGGCAGAGTATAATTAAGATAGTGCAGGGATCAAATTACTTTACGTGAAAAAGTTCAAAAGCTTTATTGTCATAGTTAGAACTTTAAAGACTAAATTTATCACGATCCAAAACCCGAGCCATTGGAAGAAAGAGAATTTTATAAAGATGGAAAATTCTTTGATTTATTTGAAAAGTGTCTTAAAGGTTTTAATTTTATAAAATAATCTATTTTAAAGGATATTTAGAATTTCATCCCGTGAACCTCTTCCATAATTTGTATATACCTTTAAATATAGATCAAATAATAACTAAAAAATATAAATCAAATATAAATCCAAGCATCATCATCATCCACTGTAAAATTCAAATACCAGAATGACATATATAAGTTCACAGACAAACTAGAAAGTGGTAATCTTAGTTCAATACTACTACAAAATCCAAACAACACATCAACAAGTCTCTAGTATTACCAAGATGACGAGCTACGATTAGAGATCATCTTCTAATCCTCTTGATCACTAAGATCGCACTGGACACCACCTGAGAAAGAAAAGTAGGAGGTGAGCATCTTGAGAAAGAAAAGTAGGAGGTGAGCATAAAATGCCCAGTAGGAAAGCAGTTACCTCAGTTAAAAATATTTTAGTGATAGAAAGTTCCTACTTTGTTAGTTTAAATCTAATACATACATATATAATAGTCCAAAACTAGAAAGCCACATGTATATGTATAAATAAAACAGTGTAAGCAAAACTATCCAATTCATATGCATATGACACAAATCAACCTATATCTATGAGCTCACATCCTGTCATCTATGGAAACCTAGGATAATAGCACTAAGCCTACCTAGCACCCAAGCCCATACTCAGAAAGGACACCCATGTGTCGCTTACCAAACCTAGAGAGATAACTAAATCGGTATATTAATATAGAAACTCAGTTGGAGATAAACAATAATCTTTTTCACGATAGAGCAAGAGTCTCTTTTGTTATGCATGGGGATGAGAGGGTGTGTTTCTAGCTTAGTAGAATTGAAAACTTTAGAAATATATTCAGAAACTCATTCTCCCATACCCAATCAAAACAAGAGAAGACTAGAGAGATGGCAGCAATTGCGAATACTTGGAAGGCATGTTATAAGTATAAAGACATTAAGATTTGAGAGTGTGCATGGTATTGATTGTATATTTCATGTACTTATATTTTCTTTTTTCTTTTTAATATTTTTAATTATCTTGCTAGATCAATATAGAAGAATAAATTTATTATCAAACTTTAACGGGCACCGCTTCTTTTTTTTTTTCCTAGTGTATTATTTTCCAGATATTCTATGCAGTAAAATAATATGCTTCATGTCCGATCCTTTCTTATAATAATGGCCAATTCATATTATATAATGAACGCTATGGATGTGTTCAAGAAAATCCAGAAAATCTATAGGCCAGCAACGTCTGATGTGGTTCCAATCGATGTAACAATTTCGGCTTTACAAACTCGACGAAATTTTGAACTATACACAAGTACAAATATGTTTAAATATCAATTGTTTGTAAATACTTAGAGTAATAATGAATATTTACCGGGCATATAATTTTACTGCGCATAATGGAACAATACCTGAATACATCAGGGAAAAAAAAAGAAAAAAAGAAAAAAAACAAAACAAAAACAAAAAGCAAAAACAAAACAAAACAAAAGAAGCTGTGCACATTAAGGTTTACAAAAAATATCTACTCTTCTGTATTGATCATAAACAAGAGAGATAAAGATACACTCAATTTTGGGATTCCAAGTATTCCTACTGGCTGCTATCGATCTATATCTCTCTTGTTTTGATTGGAAGAGAGAGAAAGAGTTTCAAATTGACTAAAAGGTTAAAGAAACACTTTCTCCCAATTCCAAGCATAACAAGAGAGACTTGCTCCATTGTTATCGTGTCTCCAGCTAAGTTCCTAGTGATATAGTACCTAATAAAAACAAGAATTAAGTATATATATATATGGTTGCTACTCCAATAGGTATTTTTTTTTTACTTATGGGTAGGTATTTTTTTTTTAGCCGTTAGATCACCATCTAATGGTGATCCAATGATTATAATGAAATACATGAAAAGACGTACATCATTAATGCTCTTTCTCTCTCTTACTTTTTACAATAAAACTTTTTACAATAAAAAAATGTGCATTCTAAATTTTCATTGGCCAAATTGATACTTATGCATAGGTAAAAAAAAAAAAAATACCTACTGGATTGGTGCCCTATATATATATAGTAGCGGCCTTATTAAGTTCCAAGATTCCTTATTACTTTTCCCCCCCTTTTTCTTTTACGTTCTTTAGTTTTTACGTTTGTGGTATTTTAATTCTTAATATAGAAAATTTATGGTATAATAATAAATAATAATTTCTTTTTTTAGTGGAGCAATATAACATTTCCCTTAATAATAATAATAATAATAGCCTTGAACAGAATGGCCATATGGCGATGAAAGAAAAATAATGTACAGACTTATATTGTCAGTTGAATCGGTATATACTTCACTTATCTAGACCTAAAACCGGATCAATGCCAAAATTAAAATTTCACAAGCTAAACATCACAAATGAGATAAAAAATATTTTGAAATTTCTAAATGTTGAAACATTTCTATAATCACTATTTCAAAACATTTTGAGAAGATAATTCCATAATTTTGTATCCACCTTCTAAGCATGAGTATAGATAAATATTAATGTTCAAAAGTCATATGTCATTCACTCATCTTACGCAATATATAAGTTAAAAAAAACTAAATATAAATGTATATTAATCCTTACATAACAATGATTAACAAAATCTCATACTCAAGTACCATAAGTCCATTATCTTAGTAGGGAATTATCAAAATTAAAAAATAACAATTAATAAGCCCCCAAAAATATTTTCATCTATGCTTCCTTGTCTAAATCACACTAAGTATGAATGAGTTAATACCTAAAAAAGAATCGATTACAAGTTTTCAATATATATAAAATATTTATTTTTCAAGTCCTACATGATTAGTCATTTTGTAAAATATTTTCTAAGCACTTTATGAAACCAACCTCCCCAGAAAATTAATCCACTAACAAGCCTTAGACATGTCATTTTGTAAAATATTTTCTAAGTACTTTATGAAACCAACCTGTCACGACCCGAGACCGGGGTCAATGACAGAATGAGTATTTCATAAATTAGAAATATTAAAAAGAACTAAATAAAAAGACTCAATTCATTCAAAATTTTGCTCCAGGGACTCTAACCTTTCAAAATTGGCCTCAACAAAATATTTAAATGAAAATAAAATCCCACAATTATGCATCACTTATTGAATATAGACCGTAAATAAAACAACTTTTTTAATAGTCGTACATCACAAATCATCTCACACTCAAACTCAGACTTAAGTAATATAAACCATGTCCAGATTTCATATTCTAATTTATAAAGTTTAATGAAATCCAAATTCCTACTCAAATTTAAATATTTAACAATTCTCGTAGGAAATTACAAAAATATAAATAAACTAGTTGTTCTGCAAATGCCTCGATTTATCTCTTCTGATAAAAATTACACTTAGTGCCACCTGAAGGGAGGAAAGGGGTGAGCTAATGCCCAGAAGAGAATCAATTACAAGTTCATATATATATATATATATATATATATATATATATATATAAAATATACTCATGTTGAAGGTCCTGTATGGTCAGTATTCCATTCAAAACAGTTCACAAAACTCAAGTACAACTCATAATCCAATAGTCAAACATTTCAAACCATTGTAACATTCATCAAAACCAGTACATATTCAATCAAGCCAACATATATCCATGTATACAATCATGATGTCCGAAGTGTCCTAATGGATCACTCGTAAGTCCGAGCCACCTAAAGAGGTACCGTAAGTCAGATCACCCGATGTGGAGCATCGTAAGTCCGATCACCCGACGTAAGGCATCGTAAGTCCGATCACCCAATATAGGGCATTGTAAATGTATGAATGTATACAAATGTTTTATAAATGACATAACAAGGATATGCACCATTTCCACAGAATCTCAAAATAACCATACAGTATTCTTTAATCAAATCACTTCCAGTCCTCAAAACTGAGTTCTCAAACTATTTTGGATTTTCTAAAAATTTCGACATTACTACAGCTATTTTCAATCAAAACCCAAAAATCCAATTTCCTGCAGAAATCATTACAAAACAGTATATATGACACGCCAACCAATATAACGTGTCTTCTAGGCAGTTTATATCTCAATTCAGGTAAAAAATGAACATAAACACAATTTTTATAAGTTATTTCACGAAATTCTATATTTATTGAAAATATGTAAAATTCATAAATTAAATTAATTTTAGAATCAAGTAATCGAATCCCTACCTCTATCGAG
>JXTB01000258.1:108711-151548 GCA_002914805.1 Parasponia andersonii
TAACAAAAGCTAGATTAAATACTTGCTGCCTTGACAGAAGCTAACAGGACGGCGAAGATGGCTCATGAGGCTGTCCTGGGTTTAAAGGATGAGGTCACCGAAGTTCGTAGAGACAATGCCTGCCTTGAAGGGTTATTAGCAAGCGAGGCTAGGAGCAGGCGAAGGGAGGATTTCGACGAGGAGGTCCAACAAGAGTTCAGAGGTCAACAACAGCCAAGGGAATTCCCCACCTCGTCCAGATCGTGGATGCAAGGAGAACAACAAAGCCAGACAAGGCCCCTCCGGGCAAAAATGGTAGTAGGCAGACGACACCAGAAGAACCCGAAAGTGCGCTCCCCGACTGGAAACAGAAGATGATGGCGAAGCTGAGTAAGAGACTCGGGACTCATCACAGCCAAACCCCCGCCGATCTGGTAGAACAGACCGTGTGCGGGATCAACCGAATAGCCTTCGTCGACTAGATTCAGCTGGAGCCCAAGCCAAAGGACTTCACGGCCCTGACCTTCAGACCATTCGAAGGAAGGACCGACCTCCTTGATCACATATATCATTTCCAGTAGAAGATGGCTCTGGAAACTAGAGACAATGCCGTGATCTGCAAAGTCTTCTCCATCACCCTGGTGGGACCACTCCTGTTATGGTTCAGGTAACTCCCGGAGAAATCTATAAATGGATTTGAAGAATTTTGCAAACTTTTCCTTAAATAGTACACGAGTGCCTAGAGGCAGCAGAAGACCATGCGAGACCTGGACCGGTTGGAGCAATCCACAAATGAGTTCCTAAGGGATTATTTGTCGCATTTCCTGGAAGTGATGTCTTTAGTGCATGACAGTGACTCGACCCAAGCCACGAGCTCTTTCGTCAGGGGCTTATAGCCAAGATCGATGCTGTCAGACCATCTGCTCTTAAATCTACCATACGACATGACTGATGTCCTGCAAAATCAGAAGAGATATTTAAGGTACTAGAGAGCCACCAGAAAGCACCCAAAGCCTCCGTGGCAATAGCAACAACACCAGCACAAACCCCAGCCACGCAGGGAGTAAGGAGGCCTACGCCAGCCCAGGACTCGACTCTGAAGTAGGCAACCCTGAGCCAGGCCAATCAAGAAAGCAACAAGAGGAGGAAAATGTTTAAAGACCCTCTGTCGAAGTTTGAGCTTAACAGACTAATAGACGTGATTTACCTCCAGAACAAAGACAAGGGCATTTTTAAAGATCCCCCACAAGTCCGGCATTCCTGACCATATGAAGAACAAGAGCAGGTACTGCCAGTTCCATAGAGATCACAGGCACGACACCATCCATTAGCGCAGCCTTTACTCGCAAGTTATGATGGCGATCCAGGCTGGAAAGCTAAAACAATATTTGAAGGCGAGCGGAAGCCAGTCCAAGGGAGACGCCGCCGGGCTGGAAAAGGGAAAGCAGACCAGGCCTCCGGGTCAGGGGAGCAGGCTTTGAGGAGAGTACCGATGATTGTAGGTAGACCAGAGCCGACCGAGAGTCAGGAAGAAAAGAAAAAACATCAGAAAAGGACCGAAGAGAGGGTGAAGCGCTTGAGAGGCCTTGGGTATTCCGTGAATCACAGAGCTAAGCCTCAACCACCCCCCATCGCCTTCACCTAGTAAGATTTGGCCACGGTGCACCTGCCTCATGACGACCTCCTAGTGATCAAGTTGCAGATCGTCTCCGCGATAGTGGGAAGGGTCCTGGTCGACGGTGAAAGTAGCGTCGACATCTTGTTCCTCGGCACTTTTGAGAACATGGTTCTGAACCGAAGCACGCTCAAGCCGACCTATCAACCGTTGTTCGCCTTCAACAACAGTAAGGTCAGCCCCTTGGGCGTCGTGACTTTGAAGGTTTGTGCTACAGAGAGGTGCCTGGACGTAGATTTCGTCGTCATTGATTACCAGTCCTTATTAAATACCATCATGGGAAGGGGATGGATCCACGCCATGCATAGGGCATAGATAGCAGTCAAAGGACCACCTACCAGCATATATGAGGCGGATCGAAGAGGAGTCTGATAGGCTAGAAACCACGATTGAGGAGCTCGTAGCGGTCCCTTTGAAAGAAGTAGAACTGGAGAAAGTAATCTTGATTGGGGCCCTGCTGTCCGAAAGGGAGAGGAGCGAGCTGTTGGAATTCCTCAGGCGGAACAAGGACGTCTTTGCATGGTCCCATGATGACATGCCCAGAATAGACCCCGCGCACACCTGCCACCGTTTGAACATAGACCCCAACTTTCCTTCGGTCAGACAAAAGCCTCGAAGATTTACGCCGAAGAAAAATAGAGCGATCAACAAGGAGGTCGAGATACTATTGGAAAATGGCCTAATAATGGAGTGCGTATACCCATGCTGGGTCTCTAACCCGGTAGTGGTAAAGTAGAAGAGCGGCGACAATCGGACCTGCATAGATTTCACCAATCTGAACAAGGCCTGCCCAAAGGACAGTTTTTCCTTGCCGAAGATCGATTAAATGGTCGATGCGACTGTAGGATTCGATAAGATGAGCTTCCTAGATGCTTACTTTGGATACAACTAGATCCCTCTATACGAAGAAGACCAGATCCACATGACATTCATTACGAAACGAGGCCTGTACTGCTACAAACGCATGCCTTTTGGTTTGAAGAACGCAGGGACGACCTACCAGAGGCTGATGAACAAAATGTTCGCCGAGCTACTAGGAAAAACGATGAAGGTATACATCGATAACATGGTCATGAAGAGAAAGAAGCTTTGGACCATCTGAGACATTTGGACGAGTGTTTTCAAGTTCTGAAGCACTACTGAATGCATTTGAACCCCAAAAAGTGCACTTTCGGAGTATCCTCTGACCAGTTCCTGGGGCACATCGTAAGCAGAAGGGGCATTGAGGCCAACCCGACCCAGTTATCCTCAATTGCAGATGTACAAAGACCCTCGACCGTTAGGGAGGTCCAGCGCCTAACCGGGAAGATAGCCGCACTCAGCTGGTTTGTCTCCAAAATGTCTGACCGATGTAGCCTTTCTTCCAAAGTATAAAGATAAAGCTCCCCAGTCGTCTGGGGGGAGGAGCAGGATAAGGCACTGACAGAGCTCAAGCAGTATTTAAGTCACCCGCCCATCCTGGCCTCCCCTGCAGAAGGATAGCACTTATATGCTTATTTGGCAGTGTCCGAGGTAGCGATCAGCACTGTACTATTCGTCGAGGAAGACAACAAGTAGAAGCCGGTGTTTTATGCAAGCCGCATGCTCCTAGATGCAGAGATACGATACAGTATGGCAAAGAAATTGGTTCTTGCTTTGGTCAACGCTGTTGGTAAATTGACCTAATACTTAGAAAAAATCATGCATGTATACATATATGGAAAATACATGATCATATCATGAACGCAGCAGAAAAAATAGTGGATTTAGGTTTTAAAATTTTACATGAAAATAGTTTTCATAACCATATAACACACATGCATCTTATACAGGATCATGTATAATATAAATCAAATCTAGATACAAAACCCTATAAATGAGATTAGGGTTTACCTCTTGTAGCATGTTCCTCCTTGATCTCCTTATTGGTGGTGATCAAACCTCCAACCCTAGATCTTCTTGTCTATGCTCTTGCTCTTGGTTGATGAGGCGAGTGGGCACCAAGTCGAAAATTTCGTTGGAGAACGATCAAGAACACCTTCTTGATCCTATGGAATACCAGGATGTGAGATGAGACTATGAGATTGTAGAAAACCTTTTTCACTCTCACTTAACCTAGGTTGGCTGAAATCTCTCTCTCTCCCTGTGTCTATGCGTGTGACTCTCTTAGAGTTACTGTGTAGTTTTTTCTCTCATATATCTTATATATATGGGACCCAAAACTGCTAACCCTAGTCCAATTAGGATTGAGCTTGTTCTCCAATTTGGGCTTTAGGTGTATTTTTATAAATATGTCCAACTCATGAAACTTATTTATAAAAATACTAACTTTTATGTAGAATCATTATTTTAACAGTTTCATGAAACTAATTTCATAAATACCACCAACCAATTAATGAGCTTAATTGAGCTAGACAAGGGACCTAATGGATCCAAATAATCTAAGCTCCAATAATATAATAAATACATAATAATTCTTATTATGGTATTTGTATAAATATTATTAGTAAATGGGACACTCCACTAAAGGCTCAATATTGCACTCTTAGATTAAATGTAATGCTTTTTATAGATATTTAATCAACTAACCTTGATTAATCGATCCATCTAGCATATTCTATACCACATAGATAATTCCTATACAATGCCGTAGTTGGATAGGTGAAATTACCGTAATACCCCTCTAACATCTATTTACCTTTAAGTTACCATCTTTCTATCAAGGAATAATGTTGTCGATAATTATGTTCTCAATAGCCATTTAGACAAAATTATCAACTAATTCACAAAGTGAATACTAAGATCTTAGATTTAATTATTCCATGAATCTTGAAAGAATCTAAAGTAGCATTAATGTATAGTGTCCTTAACTATTTGGTATTCCCATTAATTCATAAGCCATAACCTCCAATATACTAGAGTTCACCTCTAATTTCATAGAGATTAGTCTTTTAACAAATCAAAAGGCTATAACCCATGAAAGCAAGTCCAGTTAAACATCAAGAATTAAGATTTATATGCTAAGAGCTAGTTTGTGATAATATAAGAATTGAGTTATGACACTCCAATTCTTTATATTACCTAGTCTAGTTGAATACACATAACTTATTTATGTTGTATTAGTATTTCCATCAGAATTCAGATACTTCAATGATTTGAGACACATCATTCTCGTTGAGATAGACAAACACTACAACCTATAGTAAATAAAGTATTCCATCTTTATTTACAGATTGTAAACTATTTCATTTAGACTTAGATAAATAAACAAGTCTCCCCATAATTAACACTTAATCATGTTTGTTTCTTTATACACATATAAAGTCATGGAATCTTTTTCAGATAAATAAACTATTCAACTAAGATAGTTTAATCTAGCAAATATTATAATTTTCAGTAAAAAAAATATTCCATCTTTATTTATAGATTATGAACTAATTAATTTAGACTTAGATAAATAAACAAGTCTCCCCATAATTAACACTTAATCATGTTTGTTTCTTTATACACATATAAAGTCATGGAATCTTTTTTAGATGAATAAACTATTCAATTAAGATAGTTTAATCTAGCAAATATTATAATTTCATATAAAAGATAGTTGTTTATACTAAAAAGAGTAAAAGTGGAATCTGCTTTTTAAGGCAAAAATCCCAACAAATACTAAGAAGAGATTGAGGCAGTACTTCGAGGCACACTCAGTCATGGTGTATACAGATTTTTCCATCCGGCAGTTCTTGGCCAAACCGGATCTATCGAGATGACTGACCAAATGGGCCATCGAGCTGGAGATATACGACATCGAATACTAGCCTCAAGTAGCAAAGAAGGGGCAAGTCATGGCAGACTTCCTAGTAGAAATCCAATCTTTCGGTGAGCCACGCGACCCGCCACAGACGCCTCCGGCTCACATCCTTTCAACCTGGGCCCTTTACACCGATGTATCTACGAATACCTCAGGGTCAGGCATCGGAATAGTCCTGCGGACCCCACCAGGACTCAGGATAGAGAAAGTTTTGAGACTTGGTTTCCAGGTGACAAATAATGAGGCAGAGTACGAAGCGCTACTGCAAGGCCTTGAGCTAGCCCTGCACTTCGGAGTAGAGAACGTCGCAGTAAAAACTGACTCACAGCTAATCGTGGGTCTGGTTAGGGGAGACTTCGAAGTGAAAAAGCCAAGATTACACAGGTACTTCTCCAAGATAATAGGGGCAAAAGCCCGCTTTAACAACTTCGATATTGAACAGATACCTAGGGAGATGAACCAAAAGGCTGACGAGCTAGCTAGAAGTGTATCGATGGGGGGGACGACCAAACGCACAGAGATTCTGCTAGAAGGTGAACACATGAGAGACCCCTTGGAGAACTCCGCGTGCCATATGTTTGCGACCGACTCTGAAGACGAAGGCTGGATGAGACCTATCACCCAATACCTGGTGTCGGGGAACCTGCCCACAGACCCCTAAAAAGCAAGGTCGATAAGACTGCAGGTTACCTAATACTCAATGGTGGGGGCCGACTATACAGAAGATCAACGATGGGACCGATGTTAAGGTGCGTAGGCCCCATAGAGGCATAGAAGCTGATGGTGGAAATCCACGAGGAAGTGTGTGGCAACCACTCTGGCGGGCAGAGCCTCACCCACAGGGCCTTAACGACGGGATACTTCTGACCCTACATGATGATCGAGGCGGCCCAGTTTGTCAAGAAATGCGATAAGTGCCAGAGGTTTGCTCCCTTGAAATGCCAACCCGTGGAAGAGCTCCATTCGAATATAACTCCTTGGCCCTTCACTAAGTGGGGTCTGGATATCGTCGGAGAGCTCCCCAAAACCTCGGGGGAAGGAGGTATATCTTACTTGCCACCGATTATTTCACCAAATGGGTGGAAGCTGAAGCCTACGCAACCTCAATAAGGCAGATACGATTAACTTTATTTGGAAAAATATAATTTGCCAGTACGGAATCCCGAACGAGATACATGCTAACCATGGCACATAGTTCCAAAACACCAAACTCAAGGAGCTGTGTGATTTGTATGACATAAAGCTCAGCTTTTCATATGTAAATTACCCTCAGGGGAATGGCCAAGCAGAGGCAACGAACAAGGCCATCTTCAGCAATATTAAAAAGAACTTGCAAGAAGCAAAAGGAAAGTGGTTAGAAGATCTACCAGCCATCGTGTAGGCCCACCAAACCACAGAGCGGAGGTCAACAAGAAGAACACCCTTTGCCATGGTTTATAGGTCAGAGGCTGTGATTCCGACCGAAATTGGCCTCCCAACCCTTCACTCTAAAGTGGTAAAAGACGCCTCACTAAATGAGCAACAGCTAAGCCGTAACATAGACCTCCTTGAAGAAATGAGAGATGTGGCTCTGATCCATCTGGCCTCGTACCACCAGCAAGCTAGATCTTATTACGCAAAGAAAGTCAACGTTCGCCGGTTTAATGCTGAAGATTGGTTCTTGAAGGTCAGAACACGGAATTCCTCAAAGCTAGACTCTAACTGGGTCGGACCCTACGAGGTGATCAAAGCGCTCGACAATGGCACATACATCCTAAAAGAACTCAAGACCGGGAAGAGCCTACCCAACACGTGGAATGCCCAACACTTGAAGAAATACTACGTGTGAAACACATGTAAATGCTTGTATTATTAAATAGCCCGATTCCAAAACAAATCGAGATGTCTGCTATACGGATTTACCCACTAGTTTGCTATGTAAAAGGGTTTGCCCCCAGTACCAGACCCCTTGAACTATTCGCACAAATAAAGATCGTATTGTAGGAATCACATCGCGTAATAAAATGCTTGCCGATGGCCCAAGAAAACATACGAAGAGGAATGAGCTACCTAATAAAATGCTTGCCAGTAGACCTCAATAAAAATTGTACTGTGGGAATCACATCGCGAAATAAAATGCTTGCCGATGGTCTGAGAAAACGTACGAGGAAGAATGAACTGCGCAATAAACTGCTTGCCAGTAGACCTCAATAAAGATTATACTGTGGGAATCACATTGCGCAATAAAATGCTTGCCGATGGCCCAAGAAAACGTACAAAGAGGGGCGGACTGTGCAATAAAATGCTTGCCAGCAAATTTCATCAAAGATCGTACTACGGGAATCACATCACACAATAAAATGCTTGCCGATGACCCGAGAGGACGTACGAAGGGCAACAGGCTATGCAACAAAACTTACTGCCGACCCTCAAGAAACATATGCACGATGGGGAAGAATTGAGCGATAACACCCCTACCCCAGAGAGCACCTTAGCTATACATTAGCTGAAGGTAAATTGAGCCAGGGTCTCCCTATTGGAAGCATACCCTCCCTAGAGAGCACTTTAGCTATGCGTAAGCTGAAGGTAAACGGGGGCAGGATCTACCCATTGGAAGTGGACCCAGATAAGTTACGCAGGACACCAGGCGTATAATCTTCCAAACACAAAGACACAAATCAAAACCAAATTCTGTTTATTAATGCTTAAATTACAGAGTGCGTGGTCGATAGGTCTTGGATGGACTCGCAAGAACACATCAAAGTGATAGCGCCCTGTTTACTCCTGGTGAAAGCAGAGCCCAAGCCTTTTCTTCCGCAGTGATGGGTCCAAGCAGGAATCAACCAACCCCTGGGCTAGTTTATGGCATGATCCCATTTAGGGTTAGAGAAGTCCAGCTATACGCGTGGATCAAATTCTGGTAAGACAAGTCATAACAATAATTATACATCCTCAAAGCCGAATGAGCCGGAACTCACATCCCGATCTCCGGATCTAATATATTCAGTCATAGCACAGAAAGGATTCACTAATAACTCCAAATCATATACAATTGGACCAAACCTAGAGGTCGGCCGAACTACCGATAAGGGAATGACATCGTATATGATATCCGACCCTGACCACGAATGCGGGCAACAGAAGAAGAATAACAGAATAAACGTGAGAAAAGTACGCCGTTTTTATTATTTAAACAGATGCTTGCAACAAGGGTCAGCTTTACACTCCACAGTTAGTACTTTACAAGTACACAAAAGAGCGAAGGGCCCTAATTACCTCCGGTGGGGGGAGCGATGCCGGTTTCGGCACTTGGTCTACCTTCGGCAGAGAGCAGCATATCGGGCATAGAGTCGTCGCTAGACAGGACGACCGCACTTGACCCTCCGCCAGTTAAAGCACCAAGAATAGGCTAGCCCTCAGGATCCTCCGTGGCTTGTTCTGGCAGGTCAGAAACAGGCACAATCTCTTTGGAAACCGAGGTAGATGTAGGGGGCCCATCATTCTCTTCGTCAAGTATCTTCAGTACATCAGCAGGGCACACGAGGTTAATCTCGTTCCCCAACTATTACATATAGTATCCAACGGAGTAGTGGTCCCTCTTGATACCTTTCTGCTCATCGAACTAGTCTGGCGTCACCACTTCAGCGCGGCCCTCAAATTCCCTATTCTCCTAGCCAGACCTATAGCTCTCCACAGAAAGAATGTCCACCTACCTCTGGTACCTCGTCTTCAGCTTTTCTACATCTGCTAGCCTATCTTTTAGTGCTGCCAGCCTCAGTTCCGCTTGCCACTGCGATAAATTGATCAAAAGAGTGTTAATATCGGCAAGGTCTTCACCACGCTTACGAGTCATCTCCACATGAGCTTCCATCAGTTTACAGTGATCCAAATAGAGATGTCAAATTACCTCGTTGGACCAGTCGAGTCTACACTATAGGGAATGGGCCTCTAACTTGGCTTTCGCCTCGGCTTTCCTCACCTCCTTAGTCTCATCGATGGCTCTGTCACGAGCAATAAAAGCCAGCCCCATCTCGACCCTTACGCTTTGCAGCTCCTACTTCTTAACCTTGAGCTCAGCTTAGGCTAACCTGGTAGCCTTGGCCTCCGAGCACAGACCCAGAACCTCAGCTTCGAGAGACTGGACCTTCTCCTCCGCCTCGGCCAACCTGGTAACCAACTCTTCACATCTGGCCCTCTTGACGCTCAAAGCATGAGCCACCGCGCTGCTGACCCTAGCCTCGTCCAGGCTCCGATACAAGTCAAAGTCTACCCTCAACGTGGCAAGGGCAACCTTGCTCTGCTCGGCCGCCGTAGCACGGGTCAAGAGCAAAAATGGACGAAGTACATGCAGACCCAAAAATCAAAACACAACTCAGTATTTACTTTGCAGAAAAAGTGGGAGAATATGGAAACGCTCCCCATTCACCCAAGGAGAGCACCATGCTCCTACGACGGTGTCTAGCCTGGAGTAAGAATCCCATTGCTTGTCTGACCTCGGTAAGCCCCGAAAAATGCGGCACCCTAGAAGTGGCTGGAGGTAGAAAGTAGAATAAGAGCTCCTTTTGGGGATGAGGGTGAGCATGTAGGCATAGAAGACCACCTCATGGTCGATGTGCACATTGAGGAGGACCGACAGAGTAGAGAGCTCTATCAGGATCATGACCCCGTTGGCGTTCAACTGCATCGGGTGAATTCCCATCAGGCTAAAGAACTAGTAGACTAGGGGAGGAAAGGGAAATCGCAGCCATTCTAGGTGCTTCCTCCCCAAGACGATGGAGCCTTCGAAGGTATAGGGGCGAAGGTACCAGTCTGCCGGACCCTCGACCCTTTGTAAGGTGACTCCGCCAGGGAAGGAGAGCTGCCTCCTTAACGAGCCCAACTCGGGATCCGCGATAGAGCGGAGCATCTGACTCTGGTTCGGGGCCATTATCGTGGGTGCGATCGAAGAGAGCAAAAGTTTCTAGAAAAGGGAAGATTCGAAAACCCTAAGATTTGAGAAGGATGGAAATTTTGAATGAAAGAAAGCAGGAGCACTTGGGGATTTCAGTAAAGTAAGAGATGAGTACAAGCGCAGTTTTTTATAGAGGAGAAGCTGAGAAGTTTTCCCTGCAGGAAAACAGTGCGAGGAAATCAGAAGCGTCAAAATTTTGAAAATTTGAAAAAGTCGTGGCACGAATTGGCGTGTATCAGTATCAGTAATTGGGGAATAATGATGGTAATGAGACACGCGTACCCTTCGAATTGGCGGACTGGAGGCATGATTTCCCCACTTGATGGCAGCAAATCCATCAAATAGGGAAATAGGGGTAGTTGTGGGGCCCAGTCCTAGATCGTGCGCTAGTGGACGATTAAGTGGCGGAACAAATGGCAGGGGATACACTGTTCGACACGTGTCCAGGATGGCCGCTTGAAAGCCACATAAGTAACACGTGATACGACTTGGGCCCGTTGGTTGTGGCAGGCTAGGCCGAATCTATCCTAGACCCTGGACAGGTTTAGCCCAATCTAATTCTTGCCTCGACAGCTGAGGGTTAGAAGTCTCGAGGGTATTCCGCCAGAAGATCATTAGGAGTAGCGCGCTGCTCCAGACCCAGACAAGGTATTCAATGCGATCCTGGGTAGGTGTGCGCATTAGGCAAACCGTCCTGACAGGATAAATTGTCAGGGTCTCGCCTTTGCCAGGCTCGCACCATAGGGGACGGCAAAAAGTAGATCACGACAATGCAAGGGAGATTACGGTGACCACGGCCCGTGATTTCCAGAATAAGTCATGACGAGAAAAGGGTACTCGATCTGGGACTGAGAGTCAACATATTCTCGGTTCCAGGATTATATATATATATATATATATACCATACATCTCCCAGAAAAAATATACAGATAGATAGACAAAAACTTTACGAGCAAAAAAACTCAGTCTTTGCTATTCAATTTCGGGAGTAAAAATCTGACTTAAGCATCGGAGAGTCTTTGAGGGTGGCCACCCTCGCCTCTTCGATTCGGAGTGAGATCAAAAGCATCCTGAGATAGCGTGGATACGTGGACAATTGGTAGGACCAACATTAACAGTTTGAAGACACGTGAATTGTTGGTAAGAACAGCACCAACACTTCCGATAACATTATCTCATCTTCAATTACTGTCACTTGCTCTGTTACAGTAAACACACTTGCTATAGTAAAACGTGTAACTATAGTGACCCATGCATGCATTATATATAAATCCTAAAATAAAAAGGAGGAGGAGGATCTGAAGCTTTCAGACTATGCTTATAAACAAACTGTTGTAAATTCTCCTCTCAATAATATTGATGTAGGCCGTATAAATTACGGCTGAACCGCTATAAAAATTATATCATTTCTCTTTTTTAATATCATTTTCCATTACAAGTTATATCCATTTGTTTCACTCATTTTTTTTAGTATTGCGAACCAATTTTTTATGTCAACAAGACATTTACTAATTTTTTTATGTCAACAAGACATTTACTAATTTTTGGCCTAATCGGGATTATTGATTCTAAATTGATTCACGTAAATTTCTAAAAAAACATTACATTTATATGGGAAGAATACAATAAGCATTATCTACCACAAAATTTGTAAAAATACATTTAACGTATTGTTTGTGTACGTGTGTGTGTTTTTTTTTTCCTTTTGGTTTTGTTTCTTTTCCCCTTTTTTTTCGTTTTTGTTCTCTTTTTTCAAAGTGTAATTACTTAATTCAATTATGGGTTAATTACATTATAACTCACAAATTATATTTATCGTATAATTTTGATCTTTGAATTTTCAATTTATATAATAAATTATTATGAATTATACAATTGTTGTATCAATGACCATGTTTTTTCATAAAATCTTAAAATTTTAACGAAAATGAGTCATTTGCTGAACACAGAGTTCGACCAATCCGAATTATCAACTTACACAATAGACTGCTAAGAATTATGAAATTGTTACAACAATAGTTCTTTTGTCACAAATTTTTAACTTTTTAACGGAAAAAAAATCATGTACAAAGTACACGATTTAGTAATTATGTTGAGAACGAGACTCTAACTCGTAAAACTAAACAATGTCCAATCATGCACCTTTTACAAGATTATTTTTCATTTAAAAAACTAAAAATTTATGACAAATGTGTCATTATTGCATCAAATACAATTGCATAATTTCATAATAGTCCATTAATAAATTGAAAGTTTGGGGACGAAGCGACGAATTGATACAAAGTGTATAATTTTAGGATATTAGTATAATTAATGCTTTTAATTTACTTTTGGAGGGAGAAAAAAAAAAAACAAAAAAACACGAAAACAAAACCAAAACAGACGACGGCGTTTAAGGGAGACGAGGAGGTTGTTCTTCCGAAGTTGGCTTACTCAAGTCTCAAGTCTCAAGATAGGGTTCTAGAACCAAACATTTCTGCAAAAGCTACTCAAACGGCGTCGTGACGGCGGGCCTTGTAAGAGTCCGGAGATGGAGTTCGTCAGCCCCGAAGGTCTCCGTTTAGATGGACGCCGTCCCACCGAGGTACATATCTCTCTCTCTCAAACTCATGTTTTATATACACACACACACACACACACATATATATATATATATAGACACACACATACATATTTGTAATAAAAGTGCATTTGTGGTATCAGATGAGGCAGATTCGAGCAGAGCTTGGAGCCGTGGCCAAAGCAGACGGGTAATAACACTAAACTTTACTCTCAAATTCTAATTCAGTTCTCAATAAATAAATAAATAAAAATAAAAATATTTGAACCAATGGTTTTCAATTTTCAGTTCCGCGGTGTTTGAAATGGGGAACACCAAAGTCGTCGCTGCTGTTTATGGCCCCCGAGAGGTATTCAATTTAAACTTATTATTATTTTTTTTTTGCTTTTCTATTTTTCCAAATTTAGTGCTATTAATTTGAGCTTATTATGATTTTTGTCATGTTTTTCAGGTTCAGAATAGGAGCCAACAGCTTAGTGACCAAGCACTTGTAATACCCTTTTGCATCTTACACTGATTTGTATGCCATAATTTTTATTTATGTATATTGATAACGAAAATGCCAAGCGCTTAATTCTTGTGTTACTGTTATTCATGGCTCAGTGCTAATCTTGGCTGTCATTCCAAAGGCAAGAATGGGTGTTTATAATTTGATTATGTTGTTTTCAAATTTCAGGTGCGGTGTGAGTATAGCATGGCCAATTTTAGTACTGGGGATCGCATGCGAAAACCGAAGGGTGACAGGTTGGAAGCTTTTATTTTCTCTCTCTCTCAGGTGTATGTTGTTGTTGGGTTTTTGTGATTTATGTTAAATGTTGTTCCAATTAGGCGATCGACGGAGATTTCTTTAGTTATTCGGCAAACCATGGAAGCTTGTATAATGACACATTTGATGCCTCGTTCTCAGGTTCCGTTTCTCAACCAGTCTCGTTGACCCTTTTTGTCTTTCTTAATCCAAAATGGTCGCAAACTTTGTTATTTGTTAGAAGCATTTTTTGTTTTTGCCTTCTTTTCGCAGATTGATATCTTTGTCCAAGTTTTGCAAGCAGATGGAGGTAACTGGAAATCTTAACTTCCTATGTGCACTCATAAGCCCTCTTTATCTTTTTGTTCTTTTATCATTTAGAAGCTGTTTAGTGACGGCAAACAGTGCCAGGACTGAACAGGATGCCTCATGATTTTGATACGAGTGGAAAAGATCGAATTTTGAATGTGAATTCAATTCTGCAGGAACTAGATCTGCATGCATAAATGCTGCAACTCTGGCCCTTGCGGATGCTGGGATCCCAATGCATGATCTCGTTACTTCCTGTAGCGCAGGCTACCTTAATAGTACTCCTTTGCTTGGTAATTTTTATTGTGCCTTGCTTTCAATTTTCTATTTGAGCATCATTCTTTATATGAAAACTGTTTTTTTTTTTCCCTCACTTGATGCTTCTTTATTACTTGTATCAGAATGGTAATGTATGCTTTTGAGTGTTCATTGTTATAAATTTTGCTGTTGGACAGATTTGAATTATGTTGAAGATAGTGCAAGAGGCCCCGATGTCACAGTCGGAATTCTTCCGAAGTTGGACAAAGTTACTCTTCTTCAGGTATATATTTGTTGTCGTCTTCTTTGCTTGCTCTTCAGAATCTTAATGCAGCTAATTTATGTAAATTTGAAATGTAGACTTCCATGAGGTGAAAAGGACTCTAACTTGGCAGAAAATTGTATTAGAGTTTGTTATATGGAGATCTCTCTCCCTTCCTTGCTGTCAAATACAGATATCTTCTAGCTTTTAATATAGATGGAACTTTGATTCTTTACCTGAAAGCTTTACATTATCCGCATTTTAACATTTTATTAGGTTTATTTAGTATCGTGATCTTTCTTCCCTTTTTAGATAAGGAAAACTTCCTCTTGAAAGAATCATGTTAGCTTTCTTTGTGAACAACTTCTTTGTTGACTTCCTCTCATGCAGATGGATTCTAAGTTACCATTAGATATTTTTGAAAATGTCATGCAACTAGCAACAGAAGGGTGCAAGGCAATAGCAAAAGAACTAAGAGANAAACCAGACTAGTCTTGCAACTTATGGATATGAAATAGATTTAAAGCTTATGCACTTGCAGTTATTTTCTTGTTTTGGTAGAGGATTTCATGTCGGCTTTGTATGACAGATACTACTGGAGAATACAAAGGAATTAGAATATCGACGAGGTGGATAAATTATAATGAGGGGTAAGCAACTCATAGTCATTTCTTCATACGACACGTTGGTTTGTTTTACTTTTATTTTTCCTTTTGTGTATAAAACATAGCTCTACAAGGCCTAAATCTCGGGTATTTTAATTTGACACAGTGAATTCCAACTGGTTTGGGTTGGCTTGATTTTTTTTTTTTTTTGGGTGCTCAATTCGTGTCATGCCATTACTCTATCATGGGACCTTGCAACTTGGGAGAGACGGAGCAAAGTCATGTTTGCTTCCTTGTATTCACACCTTGGAAGAATTCAATCGAGGCTTCTTAAGATTCTTCTTATTTTTTGATGAACTCCGAGGTTATTTCTTATGTTATCTTAGAATATAATATGGACAGCATTTTTGTTGGAACTTTTGACATGTCTGTTAATTTAGCATAGAAAGGACTAACGTCGGATCACTTTGTTGTTTCTCGATGAACTTAGAGAAGAAATAGCCATTCTGCACTGATTATTATTTTTTGTTATTATTAATA
Organism: Parasponia andersonii; assembly: GCA_002914805.1. NCBI lineage: Eukaryota > Viridiplantae > Streptophyta > Magnoliopsida > Rosales > Cannabaceae > Trema > Trema andersonii. The sequence continues at coordinate 124,359 of JXTB01000258.1, forward strand.
TTTTATTTCTAGTTTTTGATAGTAGGCTATCTAATTTTAAAAACGTAATTAAAACGCTGCGCTTGAGGATGTTCGTGAGTAAATTCTGAAATAAAAATTTGAACATCAATTTTGATGTTTTTCAAATTTCAAATTGTTTATGATTCCGGCCAAAAAATAAGGGAAATTCTTCAGTTTTCAAGTTAATGACTGATAGAAGTTGCATGTGGTTAATTTGTTCTGCGACTGCGATGCCGATAAGAGCAGCTACTATTATTCGAAGTTCGAAGGCCTTCTACTCTTCTACTTCTAGCCCTCCCCAAAAAAAATGTTTGAGGAAAAAAGTTGTATAAATGTGTTGAGAAAAGGACTAATTTAGGCTCTTTAGTCTTTTTTAAGATTGGTTTGTTGGATAAGGTTTTTAAGCAGCAAAAATGAGGCTTATTTAAAACGAAAGACTGAAATGTCCCAACCCAACTCCCGCATGACCTGAAATAGCGTGCCTCACACCCCTACACTTTCCTATAAAAAACTACTCTCTCCTATCTCTCCATTTCCTCTGAAAAAACTTCCTAAACCCAAATTCAAAACCACCAAAGCCGGACAAAACTGCCTCAATCTTCTTTTCTCCATCTGCTTGTCTCTCTCTTTCCTTCATCTTAACTTCTCGAGGAACCATCTTCCCTCTCTCTTTCCTTCATCTTAACTTCTCAAGGAACCATCTTCCCTTTCAAGGAATCCAAAAGCGCTTAAAATGGCTAAAACTTGCTCACCCAAAGCTAAAAAGCCGTCCTTTGCAAAAATTCAAGCTTTGACGTCATTGGGACAGAAGAAAAAGTTGCCATCAAAGTTGCCGTCAAAGACTCTAATGCCAAAGCTTGATATTCCAGAGGAAAATTCGATCGATTTGAAGGGGAAAAGGACAAATCTTGGTTCGATGATGGAAAAAAAGGATGGTTTTTTATTTTATTTTTTAAAAAGCATTGGTTTTTGATAGTATTTTTTAGGAAGAAAAAAAGCTATCTTAGTAATATTTGTTGATATATTTCTTAGTATGATTTATGATTTTTGTGAAATTTAACATCTTTATGGGATTTGTTGGTAATATGGTTGGTGTTTTTATGTGGGTTTAAGTTATTAGTCATTGATCTAGCGATTATGACCTATTTTTGGGTTTGATAATGGTGGTTATGGAGTGAATTTTTTAGAAACATTAGTTAGGTTGCATATTTTAATGGAGTCTAGAATATCCTAACCTAAGGTTAAGTTGTTCATAGTCATAATCAAGATCTTCGTGACCTGGGTCAAACTCTTCCTAACTCTAGTCAAAATAGTATTGATCTTAGTCAATATCTTCATGACCTGATATCAATGAGTACAAAAGCAGAAGTTAAGACGCTCACGACTAGAGGACAAGAAGTTCTTGACTTGTAATCAAAAACCTCTTGACTATAGTAAATAATTACATTAAATTATTTTTTTTTTTTCTATGGGTCAAGTGCTTCTTAACTCTGGTCAAGGATCACTTGACATTGGGTTAAGGATCCCTTGACCTTGGGTCAAGTCTCACTTGACTTTGACTTCATATTATTACTTTATTTAACTTGATATTTTGTTGTTATTCAGCGAGAATTGTGGTATGTTTGTCATCAAGTATGCTGAGTTCCTGATGTCCGAAAAGCCAATTTCCAATGTTAAAGCCGAGAAGATGGAATACTTTCGTCATAAACTTACATGCGAGTTGTATTATAAGGAATTGTAGAAATACGAAAACTATGCCAAAACTAACTGAGAGGAGTGACCCAAAGACTACCTTTAATTTTTCTTGTAGTTAAAACAATTGCTTTTTTTTTTTTAAGCTTGTGCTTTTTATGTTGTTGAACAATATCTAGTCTGTACTTCTGTTTTCTGGTATTGATTTAACTATCATTTTGCCAAAACTTATCTATTGAGTAGACATTATAGTGAAATTCAGATTATTTGATAAATACCACACTTATTACTCTAGGTCAAGACCAATTTGATTGTAGGTCAGGAGCATCTTAACTATAGGTCAGATACAACTTAATCTAAATTCAAGTAAAATTTTATCCCACGTGACACACAAATTGACTTCATCTCAAGTTATGAATTACTTGACCCAAGGTCAATATATTATTGACTATAGCTTCATCCGATTGATGAATTTTGGAGAAACACACATAAAAGATCTATTCAACTTTTATGTAAAAAAACATTATGATCCCAATCAAAAACTTGGGGTCAATAAGTTTTTGACCTAAGTTGTCTTTCGTTATTTAGGTACTTTTTAAACTTTTTTTTAGCTGAGATTTTTTAAAAAAGAAAATACTAAAATGGTTGTTAAGAAATAGACGAGAGAGAGTTAGGGAGAAAGAGAGAGAGAGACCATCAACAACAGGAGAAGGAGAGAGGGAGAGAGAGAGAGAGAGAGAGAGAGAGAGAGAGAGAGATGAAGGAGAGGAAAAAAAGAGACATAAAAATATTAGACTTTGAGATGGAGAGATTAATTGGGAAAGAGAAGAAAAAGTACTTCTGATTTTTTGAGAGAGAATCTAAGAAGAAGAGAGAGTGGAGAGATTAATTGGGAAAGAGAAGAAAAAATACTTCTGATTTTTTGAGAGAGAATCTAAGAAGAAGAAGAGAGAGTGAGAGAACAAAAATAGAGAAAGAAAAAATGTGACAAAATGAAATGAATAGGAAGTAGCAATTAATACACACCTACCAAGTTTTAATTGTCTTTTGGGCAAGTGGCAAACATAGAACCCATTTTTTCTCTCTCCACTAGTCCTCAGTTTTGTTCCTAAAAAAAGATACTGTATCAACTTAGTTCTAAATAAAGACAACTCAAATTAGTCATCAACTTAGTCCTAAATAAAGACAACTCAAATTAGTCATATCGGTGTCCTTTTCTCGTAAGTTTTCTACACGTTATCGAGTATCAGAATGGCGCAGAGGAAGCGTGGTGGGCCCATAACCCACAAGTCCCTAGGATCGCAGCCTTGCTCTGATAGATCATCAGATGGGCTTCAGTTTAGCCTTTTTTTGGGCTCCAAGCAGACAATTATTGGGCCTGGGGCTAACAAATCTGGTTGCTCTCATACGTGAGTTGCTGGCCAAACCTTCTACTGTTCTCTAGGATCCAATGGTAACGGGTCCAACATTTTATAGGCAATTTTTGGAAAATTAGTCTATCAGATCTGCAACAAGTTCAGACGTCCGAAAATGCATACAGTCAAATACTCGAAAAAAAGGGATTTTGATTACAGAAAATGCATACAGTCTAATAGGCCAAAAAAAAAAAAAAGAAAAAAAAAGGTTTTCAACCAATATAATCTAATCTGTAAATTTGTAACAAAATCAAAATAACCAAACTAAATATTAAGTTCGTTCCAAATTTAAGTTAATTAAATTTGTGTCATTCATAGGAATAAAGAACCAGAAATCTAACTCTAGAAAATATAGTCATATGAACCATTGTCTTTCAACTTTTACCGTAAGTAGCATATGGGCCTAACAAATCCAAAATGCCGCACGTACATAAGAAACATTATATCCATTTGTAATTTACACGTTTAGTTTTAATTATTTTTTCTTTTTAGACATCTTTTATCTATTATTGTGTTAGTGTTTGTGCATCACTCATAATTTTCTATCCAATCCAATATGCACTTCGTGGATTCTATTGGATGGGTTTGAGTGGGATTTGAACATCCCCACTCAGTATCTAAAAGGGCATTTGCAGTGTGGCTGGCCCATTTCACCCCTCATTTAGTGTGCGAAACCGCATGTATAGTTTATGGCTGTCTCAAACCATGTGGTTTAGAGTGATTAGGAGAAATTAGTCGCACCTATAATTATTGTTTGGTTTCCGCCATTTGAGTAATAGGCTTTAGATTTGACCTTTGACAAATTAGCTTTCAGGTTTAATTTGACTTGTTAGAATTTAACATTCCTTTATTTCTAAATTAATTGTTACATAAGAAAAAATCAATTACACATTAGTTATAATCCATGAAATTAAACACTGCAGTTTGGACGGTGAGCATTTTTCTCCGAACTGAACCTCTTAGTGCGGATTGAAGTAATTTATAAACGACACCAAAACACATAATTTTTTCGTTCAAAAAAACAAAGTCGCATAAGTCGACGTGTTTCTGAACACCTCTAGTATCTATTTTGGGGAATAAGATCATCTATCCCATGAATTAAACAACACCACATCACCTTTAAAATTATGGAGACATTTTGTTGTTTAAGAAGTTAAATAATGTACCTTCCAAAAAAAAAAATGTAAAATGATATAATGTGTTGTTATTTGACTAGTGAAACATATAGGAAACATGATAATTTGGGTCCCCATTGTACACATTTGAATTGAGAAATTGTACTCTCTCTCTCTCTCTCCCCTTTCCCCCTTCTTAACATCGGCTTATATACGAGCTATATCGATGTAATGGAGTACAGGAGTCAGGACCGTATTTTTTCAGAGAAGATCTAATAATAGAGAGATAATATTCATTAAACTTTTTTTAGTTGGTGAGTTTAGTACCGTGGTGATGAGATAATATTCAAACATATTGGAAGCAAGCAGAGTGGAAATGATTTTTTATCGTTCCTATTTACCTGTTTTCCAAGTTGAAAACATTGGGAAATAAACAAAGAAGGGTAATAAAAAACTGGGATGCCATTCTTAAAAAACTTAGGCTTGACTAGTTCCATCACTAGGGAAAACCCCTCATCGTGGGGCTTGACAACCTACACGTATCACTGACCTTTTCATTCACATTTGGACACTACTATTCTAACTCCCAACTATACTCATCTACTTCTAGTATTTGAACCACCTAACATGAAATACCCTTTATCCTTCACATATAAAACAAACCAAAAAATGAAATTCAGGCTCTTCTTCAGTCTTCGTCCTTGACACTTGCTCTGACATTCAAGGAAACATGTAACTTTATAGACCGAGATGATCACTGCAAAAACTCGATGGCACAACCTTGAGCTGCACTCGCCCGGTCCACTCCTCACCCGGCTTCAAAGCAATAGGTCTCACGATCGCTGCTCCATCAACACAAACCATCTGTTTGTACTCCCCATCGCCAAAGTCCCCCATAGATTTTGATTTCTTCTCCCATGGATTCCAAACCACTGTCCACAGCGGTAGGAGACAAAGGATTAGGATGAAATAATATAATATACCAATAATGGGGTAAACACATGTGAGCTTCTTCTTCCTATGTACTTTCAAGTTCTAGCTGAAGTTACTCCTTTGTCACGAATGGAAAATATTTACCTATACACTCTTAAAATTCTTTTTCGTTTTCGATCTATGAATTTGCGGTGTATTGCGGCTTACCTATATCTGGAAGTCCTTCCTTTCTTATAACATATGTCCTCTTCTTCTCATGATCAAGGATGGCAATTGCAGTAGGAGCACTGAGATAAACACGATCCACCTAGCAAGAGAAAAGTATCATGAGGCAATTCATGGACTATGTAACTTCTGCTCGGTCAAGTAAAGATGAAAGTCGAGAGAATTTACCTCAGATTCAAATGTTATTGCATTTCCTTGCTCGGTGAAGCGTTCTTTTTGACAAAGGTTGTCTAAGTAGTCGAGTGTCTCCAGCCCTTCTATCCTCACTTCACTGTGAAGATATTAATGAATAAAAGTTAGAATTAGCGGGCGGCTTAAACAATATAGTAGAATCTATCGTACAGAACACGAAATCATCAATGCAACAGGGACAATTAAAAGCAACTTTAACTAATCCCCTTACCTTATGTCAGAGACTGAAAAGTACGTGTGATAAGCAAATGAGAAACTAAATGGCTTTCCATTGACATTCCTTATACGAGAAATCAGGCTCAGATCTCCATCTGCTGCAAGAGACACCCTGAGACGAAACTCAAAACTGGAAGAGGCAAAAAAAGATTCTGTTAGCAGCTGAAAACTACCAAACTTAGAGAAAGACATCTGTGCAACTGGCTTAGCCAATGATACAATGTGATTGTCCCCAGCCTATAACCTCTTGGAACAAGATTTAAGAAACTAATTAACTGTTCAATAAAAAATCATACTTCTTTTTTACGAAAAACTTTAAACAAATGGAATGGCTCTTACCTATGAGGCCAGCATTTCAGGTCCTCCTCAGACGGTTTGAGTAGAAGATCAACAAAAGATTTTCCGTGGTAATCATTTGAATGCAAAGGTGGAGGGTTATCATCAATTGTCCAAATCTTGTTTCTGGCAAATCCATGCAGTTCTAGTGATCCACCGTTTCCACACTTCAGAAGCATAAACAGAATAGAAAATACGTCAGCAATCTATGATTGAAAGAGACATAAATGGATGCAAGAAAAATAATTGATACCTGTGGGAAACAGATAGGTATCCCTCCCCTCATTGCTTTTGGGGGCTTGAAGATCGCCTACAATTTATAAAATATAAGCTAGAGAATCAGTATCTCGACTCTCTAGTCAAACAAGTAAGGCCACGCATTATGGTTTCTATTATTAGACAAATAGGGATCACATGAATTAGATTTTTGTACAAGCACTAAGCATTTCTACAAAACAGAAAATCCAACCAAAGGTATGGCATCAGAAACGAAGTCATTCTGCTAACCTCATTGCTTAAAATGAACTACAAAAATCAACTATTCTGTGTTCCTACTTCGAAGTCCACAAACAAATTGATCAGCCAACCAAGATTTGATCATACAAATTGGTCCTCATTTCAACAAGATCAAGAATGATTTGCTAATTTCACATGAAACCACGCTAAAACTGAGGAAAGTTTCAAGCATAAATGTATCTCAATCAATAGCAAAGCAGAATTCTATTGAAAAACTACACCTTACTGCTAGTGAATAGGAGTTCTTCCCCATGCTCGTTCCTCCAGGAAGTGACCTGTCCTCCGTGCAAGCTTACCTAAGTTATCAAAAGAAAATCATTAATGTCAAAACACATATTTCTAAACGAACTAAACATGTTACATAGAAATCCTCTCTTCAAATGGAATATTCAATTTATTTCTTCTACTTTCAAGACCAACTAAAAAATGAGCAGGAATAGGTTCTTACCCGTGCTGAAGCTCCGCGTGGATTCCGAAGGATAACTTGATCGATTCCATTCCAGTCCTTTGTAATCTCAGTTGCCGCCTTATAATCCCATACTGCTGCTGGATGCCCCATTTTAAAAATAGGCAGAATAGTCTTTCTCTAAATCGCCCAAGACCTTTCAAATTATAATCAAACTTGTCAATACCGGCAAATTAAATGAAACACAAGTCACATTGAGTAAGTAGAAAAGTCTAAAATTTAGCCCAACATGGCAATATCCATTTCTTGTGAAGAACCTGTGATCTGATTAAAAAGAACAGAAAAAACCAGTTACCAAATTGATTTCTCAAACCTCCCTATCCCTCAGATCTAGAAAATCCCAGATGGCGATAATCCCCCAAATGCCAATGCCTATAAAAATGTCATTGAAACACTAAAACCCAAATAAAGAAACTTGAAAAAGTAGACACTTTTGGCTCCTGCTAAGGAAACTCTCGACACCTACCTAAAGCTCATAATTAATTTCCAAGAGATTTGTCACATTCATATATCCATGTGAAGACAAACAAAAAGGTAAGATAGGGAGCAAAAGTTTCCCTTATTTCCCAAAAAAAAAAAGAGCATTTATTAGAAAGAATGAAACCCAGTTCCCTAATCTAGCATCCCAATTAAAAACCGATCCAAAAATAGAGAATTGATTCAACTACTATGAAAAACTGTGCGTATGATATTCATTGTAATTACCTTTAAGGGTTAAGAATCCAAGCTACAACAAAACCCACTAAGATCTCATCAGGTAAGCCTTATAAATCAGATATTTGAGGTTCAATGAAACAAATCCTCTCTCTATTTAAGACCACATGAACTGAACCAAAGCACTCAAAAGCTGAAGATCAAAGCAATGCCCATTTAAGAAGTTGAAAGAACACAAAAGACCAAACCATGTACATGGCTCAAAACTCTAAAGTTAAAGCGACCCTTTTCCCAGAAGCATTCCATTTTCTCAAGTTTCTATTAAAGAAATGAAAATAACGCTCAAAGGAATCGAAGGAATGAGCGCCAATGAAATATAAAAAACGAAGGTTCAGTAGGCTAAATAGTGGAATCATAAGATGAACTTAAATAAATTAAAAATATACATAAAATGAGAGAGAAGCCTAGGAAGGAATAAATCCGAAGCATGGTAAGGAGGAAAAACCGGTCTTTGTTTTTGGTTGCAGAGATCTAGGACGTGGATATACGAGAAGTGCATGTTGGCTGTACAAACAGTCAAATTTGAAATATTAAGAATTTTATGATAGATTCAATTAAACATTTTTTAAATTTAATATTTGGAGTAGGGTCACGGTCATCCTCCCAATTTGTTTTTTTTTTTTTAAAAACATATCATAATCAGACATGACGATGCGGACCAAGAAGCAAAGAAAATGACAACAAAGTCAGTGACCTCCTAACACATTTATTCTAACGTCTGGATTTGTTTTGTGGCCCATACTGTAAAGCTGAACAATGGACATTGGGTTTATTGAAAAATTATACAACTATAGTAAAATAATATCTTAGCGTGTGAATGTAATATTGATAACAGTGGAATGTTAAATACTTTGATTTGATTTTGCGCTCTCTAGTCTTACGGATTAAAATGTGAATTCTATTGTCAATAAAACAAATTTACTATGTCTTATAGCTTAAAGTGTGAATTCTATTATGATTTATTATATTATTAAAATATAAAACTCAAATTATATTTGGAAAGAAGAAAAGAGGGAGAATATAAAAAAAAAGAGAAGAACGTGATAATCACTTGAATTGCTTTGCTTGATTTAAAGGATAAAGATTATTATTNAGAATATAAAAAAAAGAGAAGAAAGTGATAATCACTTGAATTGTTTTGCTTGATTTAAAGGATAAAGATTATTATTTGTAAAATTATTATTTTATCTATTTCTATTTTTTAAAATTAATTATTTTGAAGGATAAATTTATCGATTTACATTTTTTTATTTTCACTTTTGTCCGGTCCTTTTAATTTGAAAGGATGAATTTTTGTGAGCGCAGAGGGAATTTCCTCTTCCTTTACCTTTTTCTATTCCTCCAAAAATCTTTTTCAGTGAACATAATGTTAGACTGGGGAAGTATAAAAAGGAGTGTGTTAGTATATTTCAAATTATTTATTTTTTAGAAAAAAAATAAATCATTTGAAGTATACTAACACACTTACATAAGAAGTTTATTCTACTTGTTTAGTAAATTTATAAGTTAATACTAAAAAAAGAGAAATTATTGGTTTTTTTTTTCCCCTTTGATAAGTGAAATTGATGGGTAGTATTGATATCCAAAAAAAAATGTCACTTAATTCCCTAGAAAATATGTTAAACGTTTCACCCTTGAATGAAGAGGATTTGTGCCCCTTTAATACACCATTATGTTAAAATGGGTTATTGGCAAAATACACCTTTTTTAAATTGTGGTTTAGGATTTACACCCCATTTCAATAGTTTTCAGTGAATATACTTTTTAAGTTTTAATTTTATTTCAAAAATTAAAAAATCTTCAATATTTATCTTATCAATGGCCCAAATCTTGCTAGATATGGAGTTGAGTTACTCAATACTTAATTTAATACCGCTCGACATTCGTGTCTAATACTCTTTACGCCTTATCTATGGCTTAATATTCAACCTTTTTTTTTTTTTTTAAGTTTTATAGCAAAATGACCTAATTTAAGTAAATGATCATTTTTCAAATGTTATAATAAAATATCTCGTCTATATGTTTATATACCAAGTATAAAATATTATATACTAAACATAAAAATTTATATACTCAATACACTTTAGTACATTAAATGAAATAGATATATATATATATATATATCTATAGAGTGAAAATACATATACTTGAACATTTAGCTATAAAATTTTAAAAGTAAACATCTATTTAATCAAATTTAAAATATTAGTCACTCACTTAATTTTTTTTTCAATCGAAATGTTAAACACCTTTATCTAGCGTTAAAAATCATATCTAACGCTTTCGGCTTAATTGTATATAAGTCATTTTACACTTTTTTAGTATCTCAACATTACAAGCAATCGAAATTGTTTAATTAATGACCACCACTTACTACAAATTTTAAAAAAAATAACATACACACTATCAAGTTTTGAACCCCCACCCTCCAAACTCACACACACATCCATCAAGATTTGAACCAACTGAACTAGCCCTAATTAGCTACGACCTTTTGGACCAACTGAACTAGCCCTAATTGGCTACGACCTATCGAAATTATTTCTTCATTAACACACGAAGAAAAAACAAAAACTAAACATAGGACAAACCAAGTAAACCAGATACAAGACCAAAAACGAATGACAAACATAAATTTCAAACAACCGCATTATACGCAATAATAATACAAAATTCAATCATATAAACCCTTTTTTTTAAATAAATAAATAAATATATGATAAAAGGAACCGTTTTCTGAAAAGTATATGAATTTATTTTCCCATTAATTTAGAGAATTAGCTTTTGGGGTACTAAAAAATTGGGGAGGTATTCTTATCTAAGTTAATCCGACGAGGCCAAGTTTTCCAAAAGGTTTTAGGTTTTTGAATCACGTGGCCAACCTTGGACTATGTGGACCCCACTCTCACTGGCGTCCGAACCTATTCAACCTTTCCAGGCTCACAGTTATGTGCGCCACATGCGCATGTTATCATTACCTACTTCATGGACAATGGACATGGTCATGTGGTCATGGACTCATGGTATTGGTCATGGGCTTTAATAATCACTCAACGTAATCACTTTTGTAATCACTTTTGTAATCACTTTTGGGCTTGACTAGAATTCAATCATTCAGAGCGCAGTGAGATTACGATACCCATCGTAGCGTCACAATTCCGACACGTGTCTTGTTTTTGGCATTATTTAACCGAAAAAAAATATCTTATGGTTCTATTTGTATGCCTGTAGTTGCTAAATCAACGTTCAAAACAAAATAAAAAAATTTAGTAAATGAAAGTAAGAGAAAAATTGTCTTAGGGATCTGATCATCGAAAAGACCCAATTATCAAGAAACAACTAGAGTTATTTCCTTATAAAAAATAAAATAAAAACATCGACAACTACAACGACAAGAGTTAAAACCACTCAATTTGTTGTGCGTGAATAAAGTCCCAAATTAGCAAAATATGAGATAAAATTGAATTTATAAAAGATTAGACTACTCCACAGAATAGGTTGAAATTTTGAGATAGAAATCCAACTTGTGAGCAGAAATGTGAGCAGAAATCTAGATGTTACCATGTTTCAACAGAATTATGGACTATACATTATCGTGAAATTAAAAATTACGGAAGTATAAAGATTGTGACGATGGAGTATTCATGTTGATCAAATTGCAATGATGTATCTATGGACTGAATAGATTGTTTGGTGCAAACAAAGTCTCATATTGACAAAATATGTGATGAGAATGAGTTTATAAAAGAGTGAGCTATAAGTACTATTCTAATTAAGTTAACCTTTTGAAGTAGAATTTCAACCCCTTATGAGAAACCCATATTTTTTTATTTATTTGAAAAAAAAAAAACTAGCCTAAGTAATCCTATCCTTTCGTTATAAAAAAAAAAAAAAAAAGAGCCTAAATAATCCTATCCTCTCGTACCTCCCATGTCACACCCCTTTTCCAAGTTTTAGCCGATCTATGAAAAGAAAAGTTTGATTTATGGTTTGCTTTGAGTGGTATCACTGTATGGTGCAGTTAATTTTATTCATTTGTGCTGCAGTATGCGGTTTGCCGGTTTGGGACATTAACCAAATGTGTCACTCACGCTACATATACTTGATTTTTATGATAAAATTCTTAAAATAAACTATATACATACTTTTACAATGATCAATTTTTAATAAGCTTTTGAAGAGTTCTGTAATAGTTTATGTTTTGGGGTTTTCTCAATTTTTGGGATTAATCCTAAATCAAGAATTAGCAGTAATTAAGTACGAGATTAACAAATTTACTCAAATTACAAGTAGCACAAAAAAATGACACATCGTTTAAAACTATTTATAGTTTTTGGAACTCCTCTATCCGAAGCCAAGCTAGATGTCATGTAAGCCAACTATATGCCATGCAAGCTACATGTAGCTTGTGTACAAGATGTCTAAGGGTGCTAGACGACCCTAGAAGCCTCCAATTTATGACCAAAGGCCTTGTAATTACAAGAACTTGTTGCCTAAGTACTTCCACACTAAGACTAGCCTAAGCTAACAAGGGCTTGGCACCTAATCCCCTTGTCCATTAAGATGAGCTAGTTAATGGACACTTAATACCTTATTTCCTAATAGTAAAAGTCCTCTTATTGTACAAGGCATTCTTTACCTATAAATAGAGAGGTAATACTCTCATTTGTAATCTAATGAGCTTAAACTATCAATAATACAATATCTCTCTTTCTTTCATCTTCTTTAACAGTGCTCTCTTTCTCTCTTTATCTCTCTATTTGATTTTCATCTCTTCCCTTGTATTCATTTGTGGCTCTCACCTCCCATCCTCTATATATATCTTAAACCACCAATATCACTAATATCACCACTTCGTCATTCTTTGTTCCTTGTCCAATCCGTGGCCTAATTATCATTACTACCACCATCCTTCCTTTTCTTTTCAACCCGTGTTCAAAATAGCCCAAAACATCATCATTATCTCTTCATGTGTTTACCAATATGAAGCTCACTATAACACCTCATCACCACCTCGGTTTATTTGATAATTCGAAGCTAAGTCTTCATCTTTCTTTCTTTTTATTTCCTTATTATCATCACCATTAGCTTCATCTCATTTTTATTTGCATGTATCTTATATAGCTTGGTCACCAAATCTTTACACTTACACGTCCACACATCTCTAAATACACATATTCCTATTGTTATATCTATAAATATATATGTATATATACGTACCCATTTTTGCATGTCCATGCGTGTGCAAATCTTGATTAACAAGTCCTTTTAGTGTTGATATTTTTCTAATTATTTATATAGCTCTAGATATTTTCACATATTTATTTCCTAAGCCCACTAACATTCACACATCCTAGGCCCAATAATTAGTTTTATATCACTTTCTTACCAATCTATTATTTTTATATCATTTTCTATTATCTTATTATTTTTATGTTACTTTTTCTATTAACTCGTGTGACAAGCTTCTTTATATACAGTCTTTAACCCTTGCACTTCAGTGATTAGTGGGCCCTGAGCTACTCTCCTCGAATTTTATACTTAACCTATGGGGCAAGTTCGGGATTTTGTGTTCTCTCATTATCCCTCACTTATTTCTGTTATTATTATTGTTGTTATTATTATTATCTCTAGCCTTTTATGTAATGTATCTAATCTCTAGTTGACATTATGATTAGTTTATTCGTCTCCGTCAACTAGATTCTTTTATTATTACCATATCATTATATTATTATCGATCCATAAGCTAGTTATCCCTGCAACTGCCTTTATATAGGGACGCTATGGGAAGTGTCATTCTTTATTATGACTGCTAATTGGGACTTGTGTCAGCATTGTGATAATATATATATTATTATTACACCATTATTATTATTATATTATAAGCACGTTATTCCTGTAACTACTAACATGGCAAGAATGCTGTGGGAAGTATCATTTTCTATATCGACTGCCTATCAAGAATTCAACACATAGATAGTATTGTGATAACTCTTATACCTGTATACTCTTTATAACTTAACTATAATCCTTGTTATTCTTTGCTTTGTTTTAATTAATTATAGACCTATTAATTAATCAGAGTACAAGATCCGATCTCGAACATTAAAAGGTAACTCCACTTGGAGAGTAGCCAAAGGGAAACTGACATTTCTTCGGGATTCCCAAGATCCACAAGTGCATCTTGCTACCTTATCCATTTCATCTAGTGGTGTACCATTACTTCGCCCGCTTTATTTCTTTAACATCTAATGGTGTACCGGTACTCTGCCCATTTTATTTCTCAACATACAGTGGTGTACCGTTACTCTTCCTCTTTTTATTTTCAATACTTGACTGTGTACTATTACTCTGTCCGGTATACCATTACTATGCCCATTTCATCCCTAAACACTCCCTTTCTTGTTGTTGAAATTCCATCCCTACGAATTCCATTTCTTGTTGTTGAAATTTCATCTCCTAAACACTCCCTTTCTTGTTGTTAAAATTCCATTCCAACAATACTATTATTAAAGTTCCATCTTTCTTTTTTCAAAACGGATAGTTAATAACAACATCTTCAACCACGACAATGACAAGAATCCTCCAATAGCTAATGCAGTCAATAGCTTGGCTAATTCACTCAACGATTTTAGATGATCCCAAAGAAAGATACAAGCATCTCACACTCAAATCATGTAATGATTAACTGGAGAAAGGAGATTGAATATACCCTAACTCTTGACCCAAGTAGCATTTCGCCTATTACAATGAACCAAAGTTCTACTCTACCCAAAGTTAGTGGAAATACTGCCAATACTACCATCACCATACCAAGTGATACTAGCGAAGCCTCCTCATCAAATTTTATTACTAAGGAACAATTGCAAGAAATATTCAAGTATGAAGTCGAAAGAGCCCACAGAAGTGAAGCAGCCATAGAATTCCAGCCTCTTTATCCTGCTTTCATCAATTCAAAACCATATCCAAAGGATTATGTCAGCCTTTCATTCAAGAAATTTAATGGCAAAACCATCATCAAAGAATGATCGAAGTCAGACCTAGCCTAGCAAATTTCCTCCAAAGAACAAAAGATAAATGACATGATGCATAACCTCACGAACTCTCAAGTATTCAAAAATCTTTTCGACACTCTTGAGTACAATGACAAAGCGCGATGAGAAATCACATCTGCCTTGTTCAAGATTTCTCAAAAATTTGGTTCGTAATATTGCGCGTCAACCACACAGTAAAGCAAACTGCTAAAAGAAGTGAAGACACAATCACTTTCTTTGCAAAAAATAAACAGGCCCCACATTTGTTCCATAAAAAATCGCTCTACGTAGAAGCCAAAGTGAACGAGTTATTTCTTAAGCATGCCCTTATCGACAATGGCTCTTCTGTTAACCTCATACCGTAGAGTATTTTCAAAGCTGTCGGTATCCTTATAGACAAGTTAGTTCTTCAGATGATACCCTTGGTGACTTTTGCTTTTGACACTTTTAACACCAAAGACTATGTTAATGTGGATTTATAAATTAGTCCCATCAGAGCATCCACTAAATTCTATGTCATTGATGTGAACGTCCCTTATCACATCTTGATTGGAAGACTTTGGCTTTAAAAACATCATGCAGTACACTCTATCCTCCACCAGTGCGTAAAAGCCATCAAAGGTAAAAAAGAAATCATGATTCTAGATACCAAGACTCCTTTCGCAAAAGAATAAATCTTTTGGGCAGAATCCACTCTATATGAAGATCTTGCCAAAAATATCAACATTACTAGGCCTCGTGGCATTAGTCTGGGTGACACAATTAATACATTTTTTGAAGATATAGAGGTAGAGCCTATCACTCTCAAAAGATTTTACTCTGAAAAGATATCGTTCCCGATGGTCGAACTATGTACAATTTCTGAAGGTGTGGCGAGGTCAGCAATAGCCTCACGAGTTCTCAAACAGAATATGTTGAAGGGATAAAGGCAATTCCTTTACGCCTGATAAGTTACAAGATGAGCCTTCAAACTCGCAAGATGGACTAAAAAAGATCAATTTTGGTGCTGAAGGAGACAAAAAACCGACTTTCATTTTGCTAATTTAGATGTTGAATTTCAAGCTTCTTTACTCTCACTCCTCAAAGAATACCGTGATGTCTTCGCTTGGTCTTATGAAGATATGTTAGGACTTAGTCGTAAGTTGATCATCCACAAACTTACTACTAAACCTACTATTATACCTATTAAGTAAGCAACCAGAAATTTTAGTACTCATATCCAGCTCCAAATTCAAAAGGAAATCCATAAGCTCTTTGACACAGGATTCATCTGACCTTGCATTCATACCATTTTTTTAGCCAATATTGTTCTTGTTAACAAGAAAAATGGCCAAATCCGAATATGCATAGACTTTTGTGATCTGAATAAAGCATACCCGAAGGATGACTTTCCATTCCTGAACCCCAATATGCTCATCGACGCCACGGCTAATCACAAAATGTTCTCTTTTATGAATGAGTTCAGTGGCTATAATCAAATCAAGATGGATCCATAAGATGCGATCAAGATGTCAGATAAAAAATTGAGAGATTCTTTGTTCACAACAGTTCCCTGTTTAGACGTAGCTTCCAAGGGAAAGCCCTAAAATGCTTAAGGCCAGCTGAAACTAACATAGATCTCAGAGAAGTCCACAGTGGGGAGTCCGAAGGACATATGAGGGGCCATAATCTCTTCGAACAACTACTTATTGGCTACTATTAGCCAACCATGGAAAATAATGCCATGGAATTTGTTAGAAAATGTGAGGTTTGCAGAAGTATGGTAATCTTGTCCATGCTCTTGCTATCAAAATGGGAAACGTCCGTTCGCCATGGCCATTCCACACTTGATCCATCGATCTTATTGGACCTATATCCCCTCTTGCTAGAGGAACAATCTAGATTTTGGCAGCTACAGAAAATTTTACTAAGTGGTTCGAGGAAATCGCCCTCAAAAGAGCAACCTCTGAAGCCGCCAGCAACTTCGTGAAGCAATACATCATTTATTATTTTGGAATACCACACAGAATAATATCAGATAATGGGACACCTTTCACAGGAAAACCCTTTCAGTCCCTAATGAAAAAATATCATATTTTCTATGGACGTTCTATACGCTATTAGTCCCAAGGTAATGGTGCAATTAAGGCCTTTAACAAAATCTTGGTAGCCATCATCAAGCAAATGATCGATGCCAAGTCTATTTAATGGGATGAGTGCTTGCCCTCAGCACTCTAGGCCTGCAAAGTTACTAAAAATACCACTACCAAACAGACACCATTTTCCATGGTATATAGAGCTGATATTATTTGGCATGTGGAACTCTTTGTGCCCTCTGCAAAAGTGGTACTCTCTTCAGATGCTGCCAAACGCACTTGGGAATTCAATCTTGAAGTCCTTGAAGACTGACGAGATCAAGTCCAACAAGGGGTTTTATCTTATCAAAAGAAATTAGCTCAGGTTCACAATCGACTAATAAGACCTCGCTCTTTTCAGGTGGAAAAGTTAGTGCTAAAAACTGCCGATCACATCATGAAGGGATTGCACGTCGTGAAATTCACTCCAAATTGAGAAGACCCATATGAAATCACCGACATCAAGCCTAGTGGGTACTATGTCCTCCAAGAGATTGACATTGGTAAACTCTCTCCACACACTAATTTAAAATTTGTCAAGAAATACTCCACTGGATAAATTAAGGACAAATATGGACAACCCTATACTGGGAACTATCATTTTTACATGCGCAAATAAAATTACCATCATACTTTACTTTTTACTCCATGATGGGTATTTTTCTCTCATATATATGTGTGCATTGACATCTATGTTTACCTGATATTTTATCCTCTTTTCAAAAAAAAAAAAACAAATTCAGTCATGTTTTCTTGAAAACCAACCGTTTCAAATACCTGATTCTCAGTACTATTTTTCTAATATTTCAGAGTCTCTATCAAAGTAGTTATCTTTCTTTTGATAAATTCTTTTACAAAACTTTGTCAAAATTGGAAGCTACTATTTTCCATTACAAGCTTCTTTATTTTCAAAATTGAGATCAGTACACTCATATTTTCAAAAATCGGCTATTTTCAAATTTTTCTGAAGTGATTTATGGGTACTTTGTATTTTGAAATACTTTAAAATTCATCACAAAAGGTATGAGAGATGTAAGGATGAAAGCCATTGAAAAAGGCCAGAGAGATAAACCAACAAAAGTTATCAGTTTCAAAAGGAGAATGGGAAAGAGTTAGGTAGAAAAGTGAATTATAAAGCACTGAAAAAGACAAAAAGA
Organism: Parasponia andersonii; assembly: GCA_002914805.1. Lineage (NCBI taxonomy): Eukaryota > Viridiplantae > Streptophyta > Magnoliopsida > Rosales > Cannabaceae > Trema > Trema andersonii. The sequence goes on from JXTB01000258.1 coordinate 142,484, forward strand.
ATAAAGTATCTTCAGAACTAAAAGTCTTAGGTAGTCTTCAGGAAGAACTTCGAGGCGTTATCATGGCAAGGAAGAATTGATGTAGCAAAGTATGACCCTAGGCATGGGCCCTTTTGTCACTGGTTAGTCATCTTAGAAGCGGCTTGTTGTCATAATACCACCGATTGAAATGCCAGATCTTCCATATCTATATTTTTCTCCAATGCAAGAGGAGCCATATCTTGCCGAAAAATAGTTGTGCAATCATACACATTGTCTTATCTACGATGATGCTTTGCACTTTAAATGGTGGGTGAGTGTGCGAGACTCTATACCAATACTACGAAGCTAGCTTTAGTCCCAAGTGTTGCAGCAAGTTCTCCCTTGTCTGATTGACCGTAAAGCGACTAAATTGGCGCAATTTCTACCAAAAGCTTGTCTCTTCCACAAGGAGGATGCTTAATTCTACCCGAGTATGGCCATCTGAGCTATACTTATTGCCCAAGTATGTGGATAGTATTCTCACCCATACTCTATCTCACCTCTCAAAATCTTATCATCATCTCTACGATATGTATTTTTCTACATGTCCAAGCTTATGTTATTATATGTAGTCGTTCTTACATAGCTTTACACATTTTTCTATGTAAATGTCAAAACCTTATCGAACAAAGCTGATAAGTACTTTTCTACATCCTTTTAAATCTCACATTTCTGTGTCTTTACATGTAGGTCTCCCTGCATGATTTTAACGTATATCCATACAGATATCAAAACTTTATCGTTGCCCATATGATAAGTATTTTTTTACATGTTCAAGCTTCTATCCTTATATATAGTCTTTCTTGCATAGCTTTACACATTTTTCTATGCAGATGTCAAAACCTCAGCCTGTAAATCTCCAATAAGTACTTTTCTACATACTTTTAAATCTCACATTTTTGACTCTTTGCATGTAGCTTTTCTTGTATGATTTTAATGTATATCCATACAGATGTCAAAACCTTATCATCTCCCATACAATAAGTACTTTTCTATATATTCAAGCTTTTATCCTCACATGTTGTCTTTCCTGTATAGCTTTACATATTTTTCTATGCAGATGTCAAAATCTTATCGTGTAAATTCGATGAGTACTTTTCTACATGCTTTTAAATCTCATATTTTTTAGTCTTTGCATTTAACTCTCCCTACATGATTTTAACGTATATCCATGCAGATATCAAAATCTTATTGTCACCTCTACGATAAGTACTTTTCTACATGTTCAAACTTCTATCATTATATATAGTTTTTCCTGCGTAATATTACACATTTTTCTATACAGAGGTCAAAAGCTCATCGTGTAAACCTGATGAGTATTTGTCTACATGCTTTTAAATATCACTTTTTGAGTCTTTGTATGTAATTTATTTTCTCACGCTTATATGTGGGATTCCCTGCATGATTTTTCATATCTCTCTCATGCAGCTATTCTAAAAACCTCATCAAGACAAACTGATGAGTATTCTTCTATATGCTTTTGAAGCTTATACTCTCTAAATTTCTTATGTGTAGACGGTTTTCTCACTCCTAGCTATAAGCTAGTCTGTATGATGATTTTCATACTTTTCCCATGCAACTATTTTAAAACTTTATCGTTTCTTGCCCGATAAGTATTCTACCACAAACTCCTAGCTCTCTTTTTTTCAAGAGTGGCATATTTTCTCACAAATGCTTGCAATAATTTTTGGGTATTCTCTACGTCCTAAAATATCTTTTTAAAACTTTATGATTTCTGAGAACTAAATCTCCTATTCTCATATGCTTCTTAAAAAAATATCACGAGTATGACTAATTTTTGCGCAAATTTTTTTCAAGTATAATTAGTCAATTTTTGGTATCATTCCCTCTCCACCCTTGCTGAAAAATTCAAAGAGCTTGCCAAAATATTTACAAAATGCTAGGGATTGAGTTTACCTCTCCCTAACAGTTATTCAAATTACTAGGGGCTGCATTCTTCTCTAAAATACTATTTTCCTCCACAGTAATTTATTTAAAGCATTGAGGACTTAATTTTATTTTCAAAATATCCTTAGTGCTTATCTTTCTTGATTTGAATCTTCATCTGGACTAATTCCACTGTTGTGCAAGTAAAATTATTTACTTGCAACTTTAGAAAAATAGGGATGTCAAACCAAACAATTCCATCTCGAAGATGTGCACTTTAAGCCCACTAAGGAAACTTCTTGGATATCGTTCACGTTGTATGCATGCAACATAAAGTCCTCACCAGGCCACGATATGTAGACTATCATATCAAGGCCTAATGGGCTATTGCGACTTTAACAAAGTATGAAATCTATCTTAGATTTTTACCAATGTCATTAGTAAAGCCCAATTACATTTTTGCCACTTTTGTTGGTAAAAAGTTTAGAGAATAAATATTTCTTGTACATGACATTATGGTATACATTATTTCTAATAGCGGTAGTTTTCAAAATCTCTTTTCATTTCTTTTGAATTGAGTCGAGCCTCTTACGTCCTATTTAATTCTCTAAATACCACTTTTACGCCTTATACCATGTTTTGTGCTTATTTTCTTATTTGCTCATTTTTTTGTAATATTTTGCAAATATGTCTTCCAAATGTGGGATTTTTGCAATGCTCACTTTATGCTTCTGGGCCGAGATTTCTATATCTCACTTATGTCCCAAAATACCACCTTTGCATACTGTATTATGATTTTTGCACTCATCTCCTCATTGGTCAATTATTTGCATTATCTTTACAAACATAATTGAACCTTTTAGTTCTAATCTTGTACTTGGGCCTGATTCGTCTCATTTGTAACTATTATCACTTTGGGCCTTGGTCGTATTTATATACACCATTATGGTTATCTTTCAAAATCTCAAGCATGATGTAGAACCTGAGAGTACCATTGCATTTGTCCAAAATTTTTCACAAAAGTTCTTTAGGCCAATACCTTTTGATAGCTTCCATTCCCTTTTTTACCTTGAATTCTTTTTAACCCATGGTCATACTTCATGATATTTAATCAAGTATTCAGGTTTTCTAACATTTTCAGACAAAATAGAGAGAGAGAATTTCTCTAATTCATAAAATTTTATTTCATAAAATATAAAATTACATGAGGATATTTTTCGTAAAATATAAAATTACATGGAATTAGAATATTTTCTTTCCTACTCTAATGCTAATTCCCTTTCTAAAAATTACAAAGGATTACACTCCTCCATTTTTAAAATTCCTAACGGTCATGAAAGTCCAACTTTCATGACTATCTTATTTTAGGCTTCGCGACCTAAAATAAGAATTTTTCATAATAGGTTATGGCTCATTGTCCATGACTCGTTACGTTAATCTCCCTCTTCCCTCTCGCTGGAGACTTTGCCTTTGTCAGTAATGAATGGACAAAAGGAAAAGTGTTCAGTAAGCCAAAGGAAGAGAGAATGTTATAATCTTTGTCTAATCTTTAGACAACAGTTCTAAAAGAACCTCCCTCTTAGATGTATCAACAACAATGTTGATAGAAACATCTAAGAGTTTCCAAACTTTTAGAGATTTATCGCGACCCTTGAGTTGTACTATGTCTTCTCACTCTTCAATGAAGCCTCATAGTACATTCTTACTCTTCTAATCTATGATAGTGCCCCATGGTGTCTCCATGCAATTTGCTCGAACTGAGCTCGAAGACAATACTCTCAAAGTTCTCTTTTTCATTTTAGCTTTTATGAAAACACTTGATCTTGTTTCTTTTCCATATTTTCTCTCTCTCTCTCTCTCTCTCTCTCTCTCTCTATTTTTGAAATACTCTCTCTGTAACAATTTTCTCTTATCCTATCATTCTCTCTCTCAGGTTAAAATATTAGGGACCTAGGAAAGTCCCATGCATGACTTAAATAGTCATGCAACCCCATGAGATGAGGCCCTCAGCCTCTCCACCTCTATCTCCATTTTTGAGCTTTCAAAGATGCACTTGATTCCACAAAAAGGAATCTAATCACAACTACACAAAAAACCAAAAATGGTATAGCATTTATTGCTATCCTTCCATTTGAAATGATCACACAATAGTCATTTGAAGCCTAGGGTGCCGCCATTTGTCATACAACTTCTTTCTGTCCACTTGCACCATCATTCACTTATATATATAATACTTATCTCTACTACATATACATATATGGGTGTATATGATTCTCGGGTTCTTACACTATAAAGCAGCCAAAATGGTTACTATTACTTCATGCTCTTCCTTTCTTACAAAACTAAAAGCTTTGTCTTTTCTTTGTAGTGACCTAAGCTACTTAATAAGGATAGGTTTATAGTTTTTGTGCAAAAACTTCATCACTTGCATGCCTTGTCACATCTACTCTCCACTTGCATGTAGCCTTGACCGAGAGCAATGACTTTTCTCCCTTGTATTTTTGGCTTACACTTAAGCTATACCAAGCTAGGTTAGTGCCATTTTCTTTTGTTTTATTATAAGTTATCTTGAAACATTGGCACAATACTCAAGCATGTCCATATACCAATACCACCTGAAATAGTTTTATTCTTTGGACACCTTTATTTTCAAACAAACCAAAAGAAAACTACACTAAGGTTTTCGTGTAGTGTCATCTTGGACACGTCCCTCCCATGCATGCATACTACATCTTTACATGAATCTCTTTATTAGCAAAATCAATTAAAGATAGATTTTTGCTTCAGACATGCACTTTATGATCATTAATTTAGTAAGTACCATTACTAAATTAAATTTGGAATACTAGCTACATTATTATTTTGTTAACTTATACTTAGATTAAAGTCTAATATTTTCATTGGCGACAAATTATATGCTTTAAAGTGTTCATTATACTTGTTTGGGTGCCTTATATCTTTAAAATATAAGCAAACCTCATGCATGATTCTTTGGTAAATTGTTATTTGGGTTTGAATTTAGCATTCCTCTTTTTAAACAATAAAATCCATGTACCTACTTTTATCCAATATAATTGTTGTTATGATATTTTTCATGTTAGAAGCTGAGGAGTGCTTCTATGTATATTTTCTTGCTTTTCTTTAAAATATAGTTATATGTATATGCATATGTGAAGCCATTAATACATACATGTGTGAAAGCAAGCTTTTCCTTATTTATATCACATTGAGCATACAAGGCTCAAGGAGGTATTTCATTTTGTAGAATAGTCTCCTTATCAATACACAAGAAGACCAAGCTTAATGAATGAAACTCCAGAGTCCGTGGTGCTGATGATTCGGATACCTCCGAGGTCCTCGTCGGCTCGTAGAAGATTGAGCACCGTAGTACAGAGGTTGTGGCTCCACATGGGACGTTAACACTGGCACCAGAATCGCTCGGCTTCAAAGATCCCAGTATAACTCCCGCCAACGGTCAATCTTCTCATATACCTTCATCAAGTTCATCTCTACCAGCCTTAGGTTTGCCTCGAGAATGGCAATCTTTTGCTCTACATAGGATTAAATCTCCAAAACATGCTTAAAAGCATAAGTAGCAAGCATTTCAAGCTCTTGGATTCTCTGGATGTAGTAATACAATTCAGCTCAGGACTGTAATTACATCTCGATCAGTTGCTCACTCAAAGCATTGACCTAAGCCTGGAGATTATCCACACTTGCTTGGTCTACTCGAGGAGATACTGGCGTAGGCAGAGAAGATGACGGTGAACTCAATATTATGTCTAACGAACTACTCAGAAGATACGATTGAGGAGAAGATGATCCCCTCGAGGATATGCCTGACGAGCATGAGTTTGAGCTAGGAGCTATGATGGGAAGTGGAAACAAATGGATATGATTCATATACAACCGAAAGAAAGACATGGCTTATGAAACGTATGCGAGACCCTTTATTTACAATGCCTGATGAGTTTTAGCAAATGATCATATATATCGTAGCTCAGGGGACTTAATATTTTGGAGTTTACCCAATTTTTGGGATTAATCTTAAAATTAGAATTAGCAATAATTAAGCACAGGAATAACAAGACTTAAGCTAGTTTACTCAAACTACAAGTAGCACAAGAAAATGACACGTCGTTTAAGTTTAAACTACCTATTATTTTTAGAGCTCTTCTATCCGAAGCCAAGCTATATGTCGTGTGAGCCAACTCCATGCCATGCAAGCTATGTGTAGCTTGTGCACAAGATGTCCAAGGATACTAGACGACCCTAAAAGACTCTAAAAGCCTCCAACTTATGACCAAAGGCCTTGTAATTACAAGAATTTGTTGCCTAAGTACTTCCATACTAAGACTAGCTTAAGCTAACAGAGCTTAACACCTAATCCTCTTGTCCATTAAGATGAACTAGCTAATGGATACTTGACACCTCATTTCCTAATAGTAAAAGTCCTCTTGTTTTACAAGGCTTTCTTTGCCCATAAATAGATAGGTAATGCTCTCATGTAATCTAATGAGCTTACCCTATCAATAATACAACACCTTTCTTGCTTTCATCTTCTTTAGCCATGCTCTCTTTCTCTCTTTGTCTCTCTCTTTGATTTTTATCTCTTCCCTGGTATTCATCGGTGGCTCTCATCTCTTATCCTCTATATATTTCTTAAATCACCAATATCACCACTTCATTATTCTTTATTCCTTGTCCAAGTCGTGGCCTAATTGCCATCGTTACCACCATCTTTTCTTTTCTCTTCAATCTGTGTTCAAAATAGTTCTAAACATCATCATTATCTCTTCATGTGTTACTAATACGAAGCTCACTATCAACATCTCAATCACCACCTTAGTTTATTTGATAATCTGAAGCTAAGTCTTCATCTTCCTTTCTTTTTATTTCCTTGTTACCATCACCATTAGCTACATTTCACTTTTATTTGCATGTATTTTATATAGCTTGGCCACTAAGTCTTTACACTTACAGTGCACACATCTCTAAATATACATATTCCTATTGTTATATCTATAAATATATATGTATATATGCGTACCTATTTTTTGCATGTCCATGCATATGTAAATCTTGATTAACAAGTCCTTTTAGTATTGATATTTTTTCTAATTATTTATAACATATTTATTTTCTGAGCCCACATTAGTTTATTCACACATCCTAGGTGTCATGACCTAAAACCTGGGCCAGTGGCAGAAGGGAAATTTCATAAAGATGGGAAATTCCTTGATTTATTTGAAAAGTGTCAAAGTTCTAATTTTATAAAACGGTCCATTTAAATAAAATAATTAGAATTTCATCTCATGAACCACTCCCACAGTTCGTATACACCATTAAACATAGATCGAATAAATACCAAAAAGAAAAATGTAAACCAAATATAATTCCAAACATCATCATCATCCACATCAAAACTCAAATCCCAGAATGGCATACATAAGTTCATAGACAAAGATAGAATGTAATAATCTTGGTTCAATGCTAAGCAAAACCTAAACAATCCAAATACCATGACATCACACTCTAAGCATTACCAAGATAACCAACTACAGTCAAGATGACCTCTTACTCTTCTTGATCTCATAAGTCGCACTAGACACCACCTGAGGAAAGGAGGAACGGGGTGAGTATAAAATGCCCAGTAGGAAAAATAGTTACCCGGTCGAAAACATTTTAGTGATGAAAAGTTCCTGCATAGTTAGTCTAAATCTAATACATAAATATATAATGATCCAAAACTAGAAATCTATATGTATATGTATAAATAAATCAATACAATCAAAACCATTCAATTTAGATGCACATGACACAAATCAATCCATACCCATGAGCTCACATCCTCTCATCTCTAGAGACCCAGGATGATGGCACTAAGTATACCTAACAGCCTACCTGACACCTAAGCCCATACCCAGAGGGGACACCCATGTGTCGCCTACCAAACTTGGAGGGGCAACCGAATTGCCTACGCCTGCTAAATGGGAAGGTACTCAGAAGTAACAAAACCCTGTGTAGGTTTACGAACTCTACACCGACGGTAGGGTACACAGCGCCACACTGTAAACTCACGATGCTAATACGGTGCTCATGCATGATCCTATGACACGTGCAACACAGAACTGAAGTGTGAAAATAATCGTGCTCAGGTTTTTCAATAAAATATGCATATTAGGTTTTTATAAATAAAAAAACGGGCAGCATAACGACCCTATTTTGGATATTCCCAAAAATAACCTGTACTCAGAAAAATCTCCAAAGCAATACAGTATATATATGTATATCCTACCATCACAATCCATCACACATGTTCAAGAAAACCAAAAATCACATTTGTTCTCATATGTTGCAGAAAATAAGTTTTATTCAAAAATAGTATAAAATGAAGGTAACTGAATCCCTACCTCACAAGAATAGCAATATCACGCTATTGAATCCTTAAGGCGTCGTCGATAATCGTCCGGAGGGTCGGGAACCAATTCTAAGCCCTCGATCGTCCTCTTGCAAAAAACCAACTTCTCAACGGAGCTTCAATTCCATAAGCGGACCTCTTTACTGAATTCATAGCACCCAAAATATCTAAGTTAGACATATAACTTGTCCAATTCGGGTCGGGACCCACACCGAACCAGTGGCATATAAATCAAGACAAATCTCGACCGTATAATCTCGATTTTTGTGCCGGTTACCAAATATAGGCAATATATATATCCAACTTCCTCATTTTCCAAATACAATCCAAAAATGACAACAAAAACACAATCCAACGGCCAGATCAAAAAGTCAAACTTAAACTTAAAATATCCAAAAAGGGCAACTTTTGATTCAGGTATTATGGGGTTAAGATATATATACATTGAGCTTCCTCTCGACGAGACGAATCTAACGGGTTTGGTTTGAGATCTAACGGTGGTCGGAATCGTTGCTGGCGGCCAAAAATCCGAAATGCTCCAAACGGCTCCTCCTCCTTCTCCGGCAACAGCAACAGCTCTGGCAGCCTTGCAGTTGGCCGGCGCTGGCGGTGATCCTCCTTCAACCAAAGGAGACCCGAGAGAAAGAGAGAGAGAGAGAGAGAGAGAGAGAGAGAGAAGACAGGGCACGTGGCCTGTCTTTATGGGGTAGTGCAATTTTTCAAAAATTACATATAA
>JXTB01000258.1:151553-190888 GCA_002914805.1 Parasponia andersonii
TCTTTGTGATGTTCCCAAAGCACCTTGACAAGTGGAATCTCTCTGTAACGAAGCACCTTCAACTCTCTAGCCAATAAGTGAACAGGTTGCTCTTCATAGGACACATCTTCTTAGATCGGTACATGCATGTACTGAACAACATGAGATTAGTCCGACATGTACTTCTTCAACATCGACACATAAAACACATTATGCACGTGACCCAACTATGCAAGCAAATTCAAGCGATACGCCACTGGTCCAATTCTCTCAGTGATCTCAAAGGGAACAATATACCTTGGAGCAAGCTTACCCTTAACCCCAAATCTTGTCACACCATGCCTTGGAGTCACTTTCAAGAACACGGAATCACCAGTATTGAACTCTACCTCATGCCTCTTAGGGTCAGCATAATTCTTCTGGAGACTCTAAATCTCCTTGAGTCTTTCTTGGATATTCTTGATCTTCTCAATAGTCTCTTCAATCAGTTCAAGTCCAAGGATAACATGCTTTTCAGGTTCTGCCCAATACAAAGGTGACCTACACGGCCTTCCATACAACACTTCATATGGAGCCACACCCACACTGATCTGGTAACTGTTATTATAAGCAAATTCCACCAAAGGAAGATGATCATCCCAGTTCCCACCAAAATCTAGTATGCAACAATGTAGCATGTCCTCAAGAATCTGAATAGTCCTTTTAGACTGTCATCTGACTTCGGATGGTGAGCTGTACTGATATCCAACTGCGTACCCAACGCCTTCTGTAAGGCTCTCTAAAACTTGGAAGTGAACCTTGGATCTCTATAGGAGACTATGCTTGAAGGCATACCATGCAAGCGTATGATGTTCTCTATATAAAGTCTACTGAGCTTAGTAAGTGAGTAGTCTATCCGGATCGGTATAAAGTGAGCACTCTTCATCAACTGATTGATTACCACCCAAACTGTGTCATTCTTCCTCAAGGTCTTCGGCAAACTAGTCACGAAGTCCATCGTGATCTTGTCCCACTTCCATTCCGGAATTGGCAACGGCTGAAGTAATCCAATTGGCCTCTGGTGTTCAGCCTTGATTTGCTGACAAGTCAAACACTTAGCCACAAAGGAAACTACATCTTTCTTCATTCCTTTCCACCAATACTATCTCTTCAAGTCTCGGTACATCTTATCACTACCCAGATGTACAGCGAATCTTGATTTGTGAGCCTCATTTAGAATAGTTTCTTGAAGATTAGGGTCATTAGCTACAGTCAACTTCCCACTGAAAAGCAAAAATCCTTCCCTGTTAGTGCCCTAACTGTCTAATTGCTCACTATTCTGAAGCTGGTTCCAAATTATCCTCAACTCCCTGTCTTACCACTGACTCTGTTGGACAATCTGGAGAAGTGATGGTGAAATCACAATGTTGCTCAAGCAAACAACACCTTTACTCTCAAGGTACTGTAAGTTATAGTCACCAATTGCAACTGAGTTCCTCCAATCTTCAAACACCAGTACAGCTAGTGCACCACGAGACTTCCTACTCATTGCATCAGCTACAACATTAGCCTTACCAGGATGATACTGTGGGACGAAGTCATAATTCTTCATATACTCAACCCATCTTCGTTATCTTAAGTTCAGAATCTTCTGGGTAAAGAGATATTTCAAACTATTATGATCAGAGAATATGTCAAACTTCACACCATATAAGTAACATCACCAAGCCTTCAAGGCAAAGATCACTGTTGCAAGCTCCATGTCATGGGTGAGATAGTTTTTTTCATGTGGCTTCAACCGATGAGAAGTATAAGCCACAACTCGACCATTCTGCATCAATACACATCCCAAACCCATCTTTGAAGCATCAGTATACATCACATAACGCTCGTTAGTATCAGGAATAGTAAGAACAAGTGTAGTGGTTAAGCTCTGCTTCAACCTGATAAAAGCTTCTTCACTTTCGTGATTCCAAACAAACTTGATGTCCTTCCTGGTCAACTTTGTCAAGGACAAAGCAATTCTCGAGAAATCTTGCACAAAATGAAGGTAGTAGCCTGCCAAACCGAGAAAACTACATGCCTCCGTCATATTTCTCGATCTTTCCCACTCTATGACAGCTTCGATCTTAGCAGGATTGACTGAAATACCTCCGTGAGAAATCACATAGCCCAAGAACTTCACTTCTGACATACAAAATTCACACTTCGATTTCTTGGCGTACAACCAATGATCTCTCAACATCTTAAGTACTATCCCCAGATATTCGGCATGCTCTTCTCGAGTCTTGGAATACACCAGGATGTCATCGATGAATACAACCACAAAATGGTCCAAAAATGGCCTGAAGACCTGATTCATGAGATCCATAAATACTGCAAGAGCATTTGTCAGACCAAAAGGCATCACCAGAAACTCAAAATGACCATATCGAGTTCTAAATGTTGTCTTAGGTATATCATCCTCCCTTATCTTCAACTGATGATAACTGGATCTCAAATCGATCTTGGAGAAAAACCTTGAGAGTTGATCAAACAACTTATCTATCCTTGGCAAAGGATACTTGTTCTTCACTGTCAACTAATTCAACTTCCTGTAGTCCACACAGTGTCTCAACAAACCATCAGCTTTCTTCACGAACAAAACAGGAGCACTCTAAGGAGAAGTGCTACTGTGAATGAAGCTTTTGGAAAGCAGGTCATCCAACTATTCTCTTAATTCTTCCATCTTAGCAGGAGCCATGCGATAAGCTGGAATAGAAATTGGCTGAGCTCCAGGAACTAGTTCAATGCAGAACTCGATCTCCCTATCAAGTGTTAACCCCGGTAAGTCTTCAAGAAACACCTCCGAATACTCATACACCATCGAAATCCATAGGTCTTGATCGTCAGTCCTCACCTCGCTATCCATGGCAAACAAGTTCCCATAACACTCGAGTTTCTTCCTTCCACCCATGCACGTTTCAAAATAGGACTAGTCTTCAACAGACTCATTCTAGCTTGATAGATAATGGGATATCTATCACTAAGAAAAAGAGTCATTCACTTTTTATGACAATCTATAACGGCTCGATACTTCGACAACCAATCCATACCGAGTATCACATCATACTGCCCCATCGATAACACAATCAAATCAGCAAGAAGCTTTCTATCACCAACCAAAACTCGACAAGACTTACATACACTAGACGCATCAGCTACTCCTCCTATAGGTGTACCCAACGTCAATACATAATCTAAATCAGAAAATTCCAATCTTAACAATTGAGCAAACAATAAGGATATAAATGAATGGAATACACTAGAATCAAACAAAATATGTGCCCAAAAGTGTGAAAAAAGGATCATACCGTCAACAACACCTTGGCCAGTACGATCCTGAGTGTCGTCTGTCCCAGTAAAAGCATAGGCTTGGCCAGTCAACTTCCCTTTCTCTTTGTTGCCTCTTCTCTAGCCCAGACGGCTACTGCTGGGTCCTGGACCACTACTACCAAAACTATGCCCACTCTGACTCCCTGAGGCCCAATGAGTCAGAAAACTCTGAGTAAAACCCTGAGAGCAAACTGATGCTGATAAGGCTGAGGGGAAGTAAAAGCCTGCGAAATACCTTGTGACTGTTGTGGCCTTGTTTGAGTATTTTGATAAGAAACAGAACCGGGCTGGCTTTTCTGTGGTCCTTCCTGAGAAAGAGGAGATTTCTGCAGATGATTAGGACACTCCTTCTTCTAATGACCCTGCTAGCCACAAACAAAACATCCTCCGTATGGACTGCCTCTGCCACCTCCTGAAGAACCACTGCTATTCGAGCTCCCACTGTTCGGAATACCCTGGGCTGACCACTGCCCCTGATTCCTTTTGGTGGCTTTCCTGTCATTACCTCTCTGCTGGTTCCTCCTTGAATCCAATCCTTCTTCAATAGTCTCTGCCCGCTGGGCAGCCACTGTAATCTCAGGAAGAGTACAGAAGGTCTGAGTACCAATCTTGTTGAAAATGTTCCGATTCAGACGACTTCTGAACTTGGTAACTCGGTACTTCTCACTCGTACCTGGTCTAAGAGCAATACTTGCCAACTCAATGAACTCTATCAGGTGCTCATTCACCGTTCTGTTACCTTGAATCAAAGTCTCAAACCAGTTCACAACTTCATCTTGTTGATCCTCATTGGCATACTAAGCCTTGAAAATCCGCTCAAAGTCTTCTCAAGTCAAGCCCACTACATTTTGTATCCGTTCCACTATTTCCCACTAATGAATGGCACTCCCTGTCAAACGGGTAACAGCAAAAACAGCCCAAAACTCAACCGGAGTACCAAGGGCCCGAAAATGCCTCTCCATCTCATACAACCAAGCAATTGCTGTGAGAGCATCTGGTCTCCCATCAAACTACTCTGGCTAGAGACGTATGAATCGTTGGAGATTATTAGCTTGATCCAACTGGCATTCCCTCAGAGCTAGAGGGTGATAGTCTGGATTACTTATCTGGATGAATGCCTGCTGCACCATTTATAGCATCAATTTTCATTAGGTTATATATGGCAATAATATATTCTTATAACATTACTAATTCAAAGATCTACCAAGGAGATGATTGAAACATGTATCATTCAAGCTAGATCCAATTAAGATTAACTTTTCCAGCTTTAATCCTAATTTATTTATCCTAAATATTGGTGGCCAAAAAATAATAGGAATTAGTAATTAAGCTCACTTGAATGAACTAGAGAAAATTTTCATAAACATCAAAACAATACTTAACCAGTCATTACAATCTTAGATTCATCATAATCCCAGCTAAGAAAAAACTTAGCTCATGTTTTGGGGCTCAAAAATCATCAGCTTAAAATATTCCATAGATTACAGAAAATCCAAGAAAAGAAAAGAAATTAAATACAAAGAAGATTTAAAAAGGTAAGGAAAAGTCTAACTGGATAATGGTAATTGGAGCTTCCTGCTGCTAGTACTCCCTCTCCTTCACCCGCTCTTCTCTGTACTATCCTCCTTTCTTTCTTTCATTTTCTGAATTTTGCTTCCTGCTCAGCCGCCACACCCTTCTTCCTATAGTACACTTTTCTTTTATATTAGAGTAGGTAAGATACTCTAACACACGTGTCAGCCAAATATGGAGTAAGGACCACTTTTGCTTCATTTTCCCTTAGCTGGTTTTTAATATGAGCTGTCAGCACCAGTTGTGTATAAAAGATGCCGGTTGGAAATAAGGAAAAATACCTAAACTAGACAATGTAGTCCTTTAAAACGTCTATCCTAAGACTCAAAAATATGCTAAATAACTCTATTTTTATAGAGTTATCAGAAGTATCATTCTTTATTATGACCGTCTATCGGGACTTCGATACGTAGTGTCAGAATTATGATAGCACTTACGTTATTATTACGCTATTATTATTATTATTATTATATTATATTGTAAGCACGATATCCTATAACCACTACCGTGGCAAGGACACTGTAAAAAATATCGTTTTCTATATCGACCATGTACTATGACTTCGACACATAGACAGTGTTGTGATAACTCTTATACCTGTACAATTTTTGTAGCCTAACTATAATCCTAGTTAATCTTTGTTTTATATTAATTAATCATAATTTTTATTAATTAATCAAAGCACAAGTCCGATCCTAAACAGTATATAAGTTTACCTTTTATGTTTGGATTTTATTATCATGTTTAAATACAAATGCTAGTTAATACTTTATAAGTCTACTACGTATTTGTGGTGCGACTAACCCAAAAGCGGGTTCGTGCACCTTTTTTTTTAAACAAATCACTGCATAATATTTTTTTTTCCAGAATATTTTAGCCATTTGAACTTTTAGATTTTTCCCTTTTCATATGAGTTCTGTACGAGATGAAGTAAGCTCTTACGTGGCAAACTTCGATCTCAGTTAGGCAAGAAAAAGTAGATGAATAAGCTCTTATGTTGCTCTCGACTTAGAAAGAAGGCTTCCGGCAGTCGCATTTCGAAGTTTCCACCACCTTATTTTGACTTCTCATAAATCAGGCAGCACAAGGAACGTGACACGGACCACCAAGGAATACCGCTTGGTTTTCGTTCTTTTCCTTTTAAATAAAAGAAATCTCGACTTTTAGATACCGAAAGAACTCCCAAGTCCCAACAACCCATTTGTTTGTCTTCACTAGATAAGAGTTTATTATCCAATTTAGCAGGTCAAAAAAGCTTTTTTCATCACAATTGGAATGACAAGACTCACACATCAATTATAATTCATATCCTATTGGATCAGTTAACGGCAATAAAAACTAATTCTCATAGGTGGATATAGGTGGTGTTTGTATCCAAATGAGGATTGAATAGAACTTTTGTTTGCAGTTTGCACGAAGGAAAAAGGGGCAAAAATCCCATTTTCTCAAATATAGATGAATCTCCCAAACGTTAAGATTAAGACAAAGTTTAGTCAACAAAATACTCTTTCCCATTATCCAACTAAACACAACCAAGCCAGCTTTGGCAAGATATTAAAGCACCTGGCAGAGTTCAACACCTGAGCGTTGATCTTTCACATTTTGCATGGTCTTCACATCACTTAAATAAAAATTACACCCATACAAACGGTTTCCCTACTCTAAAATCATCTCTAAAAACCTCTTCAATGTACACCTACCTTTCAGAGGCCATCCCAGCACTCTCAAAGTCTAATTAGAAAAGCATCAGTTCTTACATGAGAGCTAACAAACAAAGTGAAAATTAGAAAATCATTTTTTGTGACACCAATTCTATTGAACCGTATCGTTCTCCTGCTTATTGTTAGCAGTAATTTTGGGCTTGAAATATGCCAAAACTACATAATTAAAGAGACTGCCCTAAAACTAGGCTCTCGATCATCCAGCAGCGACAGCATCAGCCCTCGGACTTGCATCCAGGAGTTGATGTAGCTTGGTCCCTGAGTTCGAGTTTTTATCGTACGTCTCATTGACTTCCTCGACAGTCCTATCAATGGAACCAGAGTTGTTAACTCGGGACAGTAGGTTTTCCGTACTAATAGGTTGAGTCCTCTTGTCGACGTTGTTCAAAATGATCTCTTCTGTATGTCCTAGCTGTGCATTTCTCAGCTTATCCTGTATGTTAACGAAATCAGAGTTAGTAGAAAGCATGAAATCATTAGGCAAATTCATCAGTTCTGGGAAGTCGTGATTCCCGAAATGAACAATGGATATACCACTAGTTTAGCATTTTCAAGCCTCAGCTTCTCTGAGTTTTCTGTTAATCGATTTAATTCAGATTTAAGTGTCACGTTCTCAGCAGTCAATGATTCAACTTTGCGTGCAAGTTCTTCAGTCTCAGCCTAAACAAGAATAAAATTAAGCCCCCTCAGATTTCAAAGTAATGAATACGTACCAAGAAGAGACTAAATGAGGGTGAAATAAGAGGAGACAAGGCACTTCCACATTATCTCATACCTGCTTCCTCAACCTTGACCTCCGAGCAGATTCTCGGTTGGACTGTTTCCTTCTTTCACGCTTCAGCTCCCGTTCATTCTGTAAACATAGTCCAATCACCACAGTTCAAGATTTTTTAAACATGATCAGGAGAAATAAGGATATTTACACAAGAGAATAGCATATCCAGGTCATACCTGTAACCAAGAGTCAGAAGGCAATACTGTACAAGCTTGGCTGAGGTTAGTAGGACTGGTCTTAGGGTTCAGGTTAGAAGAGTTTCTGAGTTCTAATCCTGTGGTCATGCCAGGAGAAACTACAGGTCCAACCAACTTTCCTGTGACACCAGCAGTAGAAACAGTTGCACCCAGTGTCTTTCCAGAAATCTCCTTAGCAGAAACTCGATTGACCTGCTTCTCAGTCTTCTCATCTCCAGCTATTGTAATATGACCGAATATAGGCATTAGAACATAAATCAACTCAAAAGATTCCTAAGTTTCAATTACAAGTCCAAAGAAATTATCCATGCGCAGAGTTGTTCATACAATTATAGTGCTGAAAGACAAATCTTCATGGGATAACTTCTGATGGTTCAGAAGTGAAAATTGACCAAAATTTTATATGGTGCAATTTGTGTGCATTGAATGATGCTCATTTTCTAATTGCACTTGGTGTAATTTGACTTACAGGGTGAAAAGTAGTGATAAAAGATCCACTAGATTTCTCACAAGATGTAACTGCTTAGAAAGGAATCATACCAAAGGTTGGTGTCCCCTCACGACTTCTCTTTCTTCTGCTCTGATTTGCCTGAATATAAAGACACGCAAAGATTGCAATTAATTTTAATAACTCAGATGACAGGATCAGCATGGAGAATAAATTCTAATAGAACAGGAGGAATCCCTCACCCCAGCAGTATTCCCATAACTGCCATCACTTGAACCTTCTGTTTGCGTACTGTAGTGTGGTCATACGAGTTCAAATTAGCCGAGGAAAAATGAAAAAATGTACTAAAAAGGG
Organism: Parasponia andersonii; assembly: GCA_002914805.1. Classification (NCBI taxonomy): domain Eukaryota; kingdom Viridiplantae; phylum Streptophyta; class Magnoliopsida; order Rosales; family Cannabaceae; genus Trema; species Trema andersonii. The sequence continues at coordinate 159,954 of JXTB01000258.1, forward strand.
CCAACTCTAATAGACAAATCTCCTGGACACATGACGAAGGATTCTAGTTGGTCGAGACCACCACATTGGTGCGATCACAAAACATTGAGGATATAAAAATTAGGGAAGAAAAACTGTTTTTAACAAACCTCTGCGACAGCATCTGTTCCGCCCCACTATCAGAATTATCATTGCCTATTGACATGGCAAGTGGATCAAACCCTTTCATCTTTTTCCCTAACTCTTTCTCCGTAGTTCCAGATGACTTTGTAGGTGTTTCCACACTCATAGGAGTCAAAGCCTGGATTAGATTACAAGAAAATCCACTTTTAATAATGGATGAACTAGAATTCCAGACCTGATGAAACCAAGAGATGAGGATACACTTACAGCAGGTGATGACGGAACCCCTTGACCATGTGTTCCCTAAATGAAAAGGAAAAAGTCCTTTAGCATGAAAGAAAACTTGAGGATCTAAAAGCTTGAATTTTATTTGGCAGAAACAAAAGAAAGAAAGAAAAACAGGACGAAAAAACATTGGAGAGGGAATCAAGCATATATATATTTAAATGAAACCAAAAGATTGCTGTTGGGTGGCGGGTTGGGGCCTGGGGGGACTACAACCATTTAACTCAAACTATTTACACCTTGGAGACTGTCTACCAACCTTTTAAGCAGAAAGAAAAACAGAACCATTGTAAAAGTGTAGGATATACAACACATATGTCAACTATAAACACTTACAAGAGGTACTGCAGGATGTGCATAAACATTTCCATGAGAGTAGATTGCCGCGTAAGGCGCCCCATAAGGTGGCATCATAGGCTGGAAGAATTAATAAAACAAGTCAGCTGATCATCCAATTACTGAGTGTGCTGACGTTATTCCTCAGAGTAAGAAGAATAAATGACATGAAATTCAAAAAGCAAAAACTTATAACTGCTTTGATGATTTGGGAACTACCTGTGGTGGACCCCACATATAGGGGTGAGGAGCATGGCCAGCAGCTACAGCTGAGCTGTAATATGGTGGGAGAGTAACTCTGGGACCATAATATGCCTGAATACGTATTAAATATTCTGGAATGGGTTAATATGACTGAAGCATATGAAAATCTACTACTAATTGGTTTAAGCAAAACATGAAAAGTAGATCAATAACCTGCATGGCTGCCCAATCAGGATAGACATGAACATTGGACTGATTGGTATGAGTTATCTGATCCTGTAAATACAAATAGATATATCAATACCATAACGACAGTTTCTCAAACAAGCTAGAGCTAATAGCCCAGAAAAGAAGAAATATTAACACACGAACACCCTAAAACTCTTCAATGTTTCAGAATAATTTAGACACTAAGACAAAATAAATAAGACATGCATTTTGCATATCAGACATCTAAATTTCTATTTTAGAAGTTGACCACAGCTTACCGGGGTAGCTGGCGGAGATGATTTTTCAGTTTTAGCACAATTTATCTCTTCATCGTTTCCCATAGTCCAGCACCAAGGAGATATTGGAGCTTCCTCGATAGCCGAATCAATCTGTTAAACTTAAATACTGAAGGTCAATCTACCTCGCTGCATCAAATGGAACACGTGACAAATTGTGATAACAATACAAATTGCAGGATAAATCATATAAATGGAATTAGAATTATACTTTAAACTGATTTAATAGTCAATCTTACATATGAATGGAGTTAGAATTACATCTTTAAACTAATTTATTAGTCAATCTTACCACATATGTTAGAGAACCACAAATTTTTGTTTTAAATCCAAATGACCGACAACGATGCTCGATCCCTGATTCTCAACACGGAGAGAAATGTTCGAGAGCAAATTACAAGACAAAAGCATAACCAGAAGCTCTTCTTTTTTTCCTTTTTTTTTTTCCCCCGTTAATCAGCTCTGTGTACAAATTAAATAAGAAAAGGCATAAACTTCAGAATTCAAGCCTAACTCGTTGGCTTCCTTGAATGGACCAATGGGTGTTTCAGCTGTAAACAAATATATACATACACTTTCCTCCTTATGGACTCAAAATATTTTGTCCACTTTCCTAGTAAGTCCGCCTGAGCTCGTAAGACTGATTCAATGTTCAAGCAACTCCTGAACCAGTCTCTTAACAGTTAAAACATCTCAAAGTTCGTATCAGTACAGTTTCCTAGGATACTACAACATTGTTGATCTCTCTCTTTCTCAGATGGACTATGCCATTATGAATGAAGACACGTACCCATTTTATATGGAACAGGAATATAGAAACAAATTTTAGACAAATAAACACCAAAGCGGCAAGGTACATATTACTTTCACATAGCCATAACCAGCAAGACCATCCCACCTAAATATACACGTGGGGTCTTCTGTGATATAAAACTGTATACAGAGACAAGTTTCACCACAACCCAAATCTTAAAATTCTTTTTTTTTTTTTTTTTCCATGTAAAGAAACAACCGATCAATTTTTTTTTTTTTTTTTTTAAAGATCTTGAAGAACAAATAGACATTCTTTTCCAGTAAAAAGGAAGAAAGAGAGTACACAGATATTTAGATAAAATGAAATTAAAGAACAATCTAGAAATTCCACCATCGATAATACACAGCAAGTCCAGGGTCAATAAAGTCTTTCCAGCATCTCACTTGATAAGTAGACGGTGAGGAAGTTTTATCTCAACGGATAATCTGGACATTAAATGACAAAAACACCCTCGGAAGAAAACTTTGATTAAAAAGTTGAACACTTTCTCTATTTAATTAATAAATTTCCCAAACTGAAAACGAAGCAGAACAAAGATTTAAACAAAAATCTTACTCTAATTATTTCTGATTATCTAGTTCTAATCCAAGCCTCTGAATTAATATTTAATTATAGATATAGATATAAATGAATTGATCCTTGGAAAAAGAGAGGTAAACATGTACCAGGTGAATCAGAAATTTTCCAGGAAAAAACAATATATGTCTCAAAGATCTATATAAGCTTCAACTCTAATCCTATACTTTTTGCTACAAAAAAAAAATATAGATTAATTTATTTTTACTAGTAATTGGAGTTTTTTTTTTCTTTTCTATGAAAAAAAAAAAAACAAATGTCCACCGATTAATTTCGTTATCCATGCATTCTATATGAGGAAACCTTACGAGAAAAAAAAAAAAAAAAAACACAGAGAGAACGCTCAACTCGGAACTCTACATACCTTTGACTCCAAAATCCAAAACTCAACCTCCTCTAAAATTCCCGACAAAATTATTCTTCAGAGCTTCAAGTGTCGTCAATGGCGAAATCCCCAAACTTCACAGCATTTTCTCTCTCTAATCTCTCTCTCTCTCTCTCTCTCTCTCTAGAATCTGAGCCAAAAAAGTTACGGAAGAAAGGGAGGGAGGGGGGCTGAGGCTGAAGAAGAAGGAAGAAAATAGAATGAAAAATGGGAAGAGCGCCAAGGCAACTTCCACGTCACGGTACACGTGTCTTGTGTCGAAGCGAGTTTTATACGGTACGCCGTATATACGAGTGCCGTGGTGGTTGTTGAGCTGGCCCATCGATATTCGTGCTACCTTTTTTTTTTATTCCAGCGTCACCTGATCCGTACACGTGTTGGTTGATAAATCGATCTACGCGTCGACGGCTCTAGGGTCCAACCTATTCCTCCACCCGTCATGTGGCTGACGTGGTCCTTGTCATTATATTAATCTCTTCTATTAAAAGTATTTATTTAATTTTTAATTTTTTCATTTGGCCAAAAAATTTTATTAACTCGAATGAGTTTGCCCTTTGGAATCCACGTCTGGCCACTCACCCACGATCCAGGGGCTGTTTTGATATTTTGGTAAGTATCTCTAAGAGGGTAGTTTGAAATAATTGCAAAAATATCCCTCAGGTTCTTATAGAATAGCGAAAATTTCAACATTTTCATATATAACAAAAAATTCTCGAATAATCGAATCAATACAAATTTCACCTCTTCTCTTTCTAATTTTGGCCAAAACAGAAACAAATAAATAAAAATAATTTCCTTCTCAGAAAAAAATTCAAAGTGAAATTGGATCACTTAAAAAAATTGTTTAATTTTTTATTAAAAATTACTTAATTTTGACAAATTAGAGGGGGAACTGGAATTTGTTAATCTAAAATAACATTTTTGTTATTTATTAAAACCAATAGATAGATTGAGATTTCAACCTAAATTTAAATAATAGTTTTAAAATTTTCCACTTTTCTTTTTCGTCATATTCTCCCTTCACTTGTCTCCAAACGAATGATTTGGCGGATAATTTTAGTACAGTGGAATGTCTTTACAAAAGTCTCAATGTGTAGACTTTAGCCACGTGTTATGTGCCACATCCTTGTACCCTATATAGTAATTTGAAATATCTTATAATATAGATTTGTTGTGCATTCCCATAAATTAACATCTATGGATATAAAAAATGTCATAAAAATATTACTCTATTTTTTTACTATCTTAAATTTTATTTTAAACCCCCAAATAAAGGAAAAGTTTTGGTTGGATATCGAAACGTGCTGTTGTTTATTTTGAATATATTTGATAGCATTAGAGGATCTCAATGTCTTTTTAAATTCTTTATTGTTATTTTCTTGGAATGGAACGAGAACCGTCATACGTAGATAATTTGTATGGTTTTATTATATATTCTTTTGAGTACTTAAGAATGACACATATTATTTAGCAATGTTTGTCTTCTTTCAAATAGTGCTAGAGATCTTGTCATTTAGTCCGAATTGGCATGTTAGAGAGAGCTGCTTTAAATTTAATTTGTCAATGAATCATCCTTTAAACGCTTTAGCATTGAAATAATAAAGCTATGGGAACGGGTAAGCTTGTTATAATTAATCATAATCAATATCAATAAACAATAAAAATATCTAGAAATAAATGTTGAAAGCATAAGCGTTTTCCAAGTACGATATATCCACACATCATGCAAACTATTTGTTCTTGATCATATTTAAATCAAAAAAATAATAGAGTAATGTATCATTCGACTCATTACTATATAACATATAAAATGAAAATTGCAGAAGTAAACTTTCAAATTTGTGTATCTCCACCCAAAATAAACACTTCAAAACATGCATTGACTATTGAAAATTGAGCAAGGAAGTCAATATTTGATATAAACTGATGGAAGAAAGGCATAATTATTCTGAAACAACACCAAGGATGCTGTGTTACTTGACATCCCACAATTAGTAAAAAGAACATGACTTATAACGTTTTATGCGTTTGAGTCAAATAATCATTAAATTCTTCATTTTTTTTCTTTATATTTTTTGAAGGTATTAAATTCTTCATTATTGTGGACAAGTTTATGGTATCATGAAAGCTAATTTTGGCTTCCCAAATATTATCCCTCGAAAAAAGAATTTCAAAAACAAATATTACAATTGAATTTCAGTGATACATATTTAGATGTGAATGAATAAGAATGAGGCTGAGAATGTATATTCCACAGAGTCATGGCAGGAGAGCTCAAATTTATTATTTTCTTTAAACTTTTTATTTGAATTTAGGCATCAAAATTGGACGAGTGATTTGAATGTTAGTTACGTCTTTCACATCTTTATACGCTCGTAATTTACATGCATATGTCATTTTGATGTTAATCAGATATCTAACGTGATGACTAAAAAAATTAGTCTGTACAAAATATAATACATTATCTCTTGAAGAGAAATAAATATATTCTTTTTTTTATATAAGTAATAAATATATTCGGCTGAAATAAAAAACTGCAAAATACGAAAAACAGCTTGATGACGTGTCCCCGGTTGGAGCGAGCAAAAGGGTGCGTGTATGTGAAGGTTGAGGGCAATGGGAGTAATTTCACAAGGTAATAGACCTCTCTTTCCGACGCGGAGTGCACTCCATGTCTGACGCACCCTGTTTTGACTCGAATGTCACGCTATCTCAAATCTCAACCGTCCATTCTCCAGTGCTGATTCTGAGACGCTTTTCCAAGTCACCTCATCAACGGCCCACGTGTAGGCACGGAGGTCACAATCCACATCTTACCCAAATAAATAAAAAGTAAATCCCAATTAAATCCACTCTGTGGGGACCACCTATGACGTACGTGAAGACAATGGCTGTGATCTAATAGATCTTAACGGATAGGAACCGGCCACGCCAACTTCCAATAAGGAAGTATCTCCCTGCCAGCGAGGCATTTCTTGGCATCGAAAAAGGAAAAAAATTATAAAATTAAATTTTTTTTTTTTTAAAAAAGCATCTAAACACGTACTTGGTTAGGTGGACCCCACAAGCTTTCGCAGATGTCGGTGTGTGTGGTCCGGAGACTGACGTGTCCCACGTAGGTAGCAGCAGAAGCAGGTAGGCCCCATGGGAGACATAGGTTGTGTGGCCAGCTCATTATCACGTCTCCGAGACTTTCTAGAGATCCTAAAAAAAATGGCCCTCGTGTCACCACCAAACTCCACGTGGGAGGTGTACGCGTGCTCCTTTGCCATTGGTTAATCACAAGCCTGGGCTTATTTATTTATAACAAATTACCAGTACCGTACAAGTCCTTATTTAATGCAGAATCCTTTTATTTTTTAATTTCTATGCGGAACCTTTCATTGCCCTCCACATAAGATTGGAACGACCGGTACAGGCTGCATAACAAGTTCTACCGCATCAGAAATTTTTTGATCCAAGTTGAGAGGAGCCGCCGAAATCATGATCAGTACGAGCGATGGTGGTCAGGTGCTTTATACAGCAGCGGTGGCAAATAGTTTAAGATTTGTTAGGAGAATAATGTATTTTAAAATTTGTTAAGGCATAAAATATCATAGTCATTTTATATGTATATGAGAATTAGTTTTAAAAATATTTCTAAATAAATTTATTTTTTTAGTTACAAGTGACTTTAGTAAACCCCTATATGCAAAGTCCGTAATAAGTAAATTATGGTTTAGATGATTTAATCAATAAAAGAATTGTTTCAAACAAAAGAATTGTTTCAAACAAAATATTCATAGGGAAATTTGTTAAAATGATCTATCTATTTAGCAATTTTGGTAAAAGGCTTACTATTTTAAGTTGTAAAATAACTAATGACATATAGAGGGACTCGACGACACTGTTGAGTAATTATTGAGCAGTTTGGCATACTTATTGATTATCGTTGACTCACAAATTCTTGAGTAGATAATATTATCGAATATTGTAAAATAATGTCTGAGTTGCACTCAATACAAGACATTTTAGTCTTTAAATAAGTTCATGACTTAAAAAGTCAAAATTTACAATACTAGTACTGAAAAAGATTAGTTACTAAATAGGCTATTTAGCATAGATTCTTTTTCAAATCATACAATTTAACATTAAATCTTCTTCAAATCATACATTCATGTATAGTTAACTTCATTTATAGTTTCATAGAAGATATGATTTAGTAAGTGTGTATATAATAGTGAAAGATATGTGTTTCTTGAATTTTTATATATATATATATATATAGTTGTCAATCTACTAGTTTTTTTTTATTTATTTATGGGTAGGTATTTTTTTTTAGCCGTTAGATCACCGATCCAATAGCTATAATGAAGTGCATAAAAAGACGTGCATTATTAATATTTTTTTTCTCTTTTATTTTTTACAATAAAAAAATGTGCATGTTAAATTTTCATTGGTCAAATTGATACTTATGCATAGGCTAAAAAAAAATATATATATATATATATATATTTCCAATCCAATAGATATATTTTTTATTTATTTATAGGTTTTTCTTAGTCATTAAATTATTATTTAATGGTTATTATAATTTGAGTAATTATAAAAAAATAAAAATAAAAATATATTTTTTTCTCTCATGTATATGAATTTTAATTATGCAAAATAATACATATGAATAGATAAAAAATAAATAAATAAAAAACTTATTAGTGAGCTTATTAGAACAACAATATTGAAATTAGCAATTTTTGTTATCCAACACACATGAAAAAAATAGTAAAATCCCGATTCTAATACTTCGTTCTCTACTAAATAAAATTACTTAACTTTACTTGAGAGATTTTTTTTTTTTAAAGTAAGACAATTGGAGGGTTGTTCCTTCTTTCATGTTGTTTTGAAGAAATAATTCTGCCACTAAACGTGGGATAATTGGAATCTGGCATTTTTTCAGTTCAATTTGAAGGCGACCTTTGAACCATAATAAGTCCCAGGTTCTAGAATACCTTAAAATAAATTAAAATATATAAGAAAAATTGACAAAATATCGCGATTTTTTTTTTATGCACAAAACATCGTGAATTAAATTTGATGACCTTTGAACCATAATAAGTCCCAGGTTTTAGAATACCTTAAAATAAATTTAAATATATAAGAAAAATCGACTAAATATCGTGATTTTTTTTAATGCACAAAGCATCGTGAATTAAATTTGATTGTCTAATAAACTAACAAAATATCGTGAATTAAATTTGATTGTCTAATAAACTAGTCAAACTTAATGTTTTATGCTGATATTTCTACGTTATTTTGCTGTTATCTTCAGTCGTATAAGCTCATAATATTGGGTTAGTTCGCCATTCAGAGTTTAATTAATTTGATTTAATGCATTTAGCTAATTATTATTTTTTAAAAGGATAATCATACGTTCTACGAACAGATAGTTTTACCTTTAGTTGCTTGAGGATTGGATAATTAACTCGTATGATCGGAGGAATCTCATCTCCAAAAGACTTTATTTGTTTCAAGTAATAGATTTGGTTCTTTGCATTTAAAAAATCTCAGCATAAAAATGTAATTCTTGAAACGATTACATTGTGCTACCGAACTCTCCCACGGGTAAGTCCAATTCCTTGTTTCTTATTTTTTTTTCAAGAAAAAAAAAAGTAAGCATTTAAAATGATTGTGGTCGTATGATTATTTTTGGCCGGTAATTCCCCCAGTTTCCATTGTTGAGGTTTGAAGTTGGAAAAAGAAAAAAATAAACTTTGCAAAATATCAGAACTTTGGTACTAGTTATCTTATTTAAGTGATAGCATAAAGAGATTTTAATTTAGTTACGTGAACTTTGCAAAGATCAAAACTTTAGTATTAGTTATCTTATTTAGGTGACAGCATAAAGAAATTTTAAATTAGTTAATTGAATTTATACTTTTATATAACAATTCGTGAATCTCATCGTCTTATTCACCATTAACACATTTATGCAGCACTAAAAAAAAGGCAAATGAACACGTGTAATAATTAAAGATCATCGGTTTATCAAAAAAAAAAAAAAAAATTAAAGATCATCGAAGTCAGGGGAGGAGGGGCGAGTGTCCCCACTTTTAGTTTTTTTAGTTTTATCTATAAATTTTTTAGAAAATTTAAGTCATATGCCCCAATTCAAAATTTTAAATTAAAAAGTTTGTCCTCATTTGATCTTAAGTTTTATACGTAAAGCAAATTAGGATTACTCCAAAGTTTGAGAGATGTGTATCTGAGTTTGAGGGTCATGATTCAAATTTCGGTACCATATGTATGTTTTATTTTCTTTTAAATTTATAATAAATAATGTTCATTAGTTAAATCCCATTTTAAAAAATAAAATTGTATATATAAATTTTCACATAATTCAAGTTATGCCATGTTAGATAATTGAATTTTTGGTTATGCCTTTATTTTTGAATTGAAAATATCAAATTAAAATAGAATAATCATACTTATTTTGATATTAGAGTTAAAAAAAGGAAGAAAAAAATTATTCCATTTTCAAAATTAATACATTCATTTTTTTCATCTAAATTAATTTTAAGAATTCAATTAATATCATGTACAAAGAATAAATTAAAAAAGAGTTCATTAAAAAGGGAAACAAAAATTTTGCTTCGTATTTATGCCTCACTCGAGAAAAGTTATCGATCGAAGTCATTTTAAAATAATAAAATGATAATAAATATATCATATTTATGATATATCATGTTAATAAAAAATAATTTATTTAATTAAACATGTTATAGTGTTATTTTTGGATTAAAAATATTGATGTGAAATCTTCAAACATTGATTATATTATACACGTTTTTTTTACAGAGTTTATATTATACCTGTTAACTTTGTTAACTAAAATACCAAAATTTGTTTCTTGTATGCTGTTTTTGAATTCTATTGGAGTAAAATAATTGCCGGCCTAATATTGTAAATTTCAGTTCAGTTTTTTTTTTCCATCAAATTAAAAATAAACTGAATTTAATTTGAGTTCTAAAAAAAAAAAAAAGTATAATATTAACTTGAATTGAGAGATATTAAAAGCGGGCGCACGTGACAGGGCCTAGTGGGGGTATGACGAAAGCCTCAGAAAGGCCACTTCATCTGAAAACGTAGACCGTCGATGGGCTAGGCGGGCCAACGGTTACGCGCGAATCGCGGTGGACTGAGAAAAAGACATCATGTGATTGGAGAACGCTGACGTGGCGACCTCTCTTTCCTAATTTTCTAATAGTGGGGTCCATCGCACAGACGAGACATCGTTACCGACAAGGTGACGTGTCTCCCAGGCACATGGCTTACTACGCAACGCTAATGGGTCCCAGTTGACGGGGACTTTAAGCAATTTCTAAGATCGGATCTGATTTTCCTCAGTATTCTTTTCTGATTTATTTTTTTGGTTGTAGTCAAAATTCAGCTTTTATTGTTGTTCGAATAATACCCCCGATTCCGGTTTGTAGATTCAATTTATATACAAATCCACCGTTGAATCAAGGTTATCTCAGCTAGAACAGTAATATTTAGTCATTTCATTCGTACGTGCAATTGAAATAAATGGTGAACCTAAATCACTTAACTATGGCTAACTTATTGGATAGTAAAGGGTAATTGCGTACTAGATTGAGATTGAGAGTTCAATTCTCAAAGTTTGTAATTTTTTTTTACTTTGTAATAAGTGAGTTGAGAGTTCAACTTTTAAATTTGTAAAATATATATTTTTTTAATTTGTAAAAAGTGAAAAATATTAGTTAAATTTCACTTTAAAAAAAATTACTTCAAACAAATCTTGGAATGGTTCTTTTAACTATCAAAAGAAAAAAAAAATAAAATAAAATCTTAGAGAAGATCATTGATGGGACTGATTTTAGAGCTGTAATATGTTATATCTATTCTATCCAGTACAAAACGGAAAGAAAGGCAATGAGATTATGGGACTTGTTGGAGAAGAAGATGATGTATCGATTGAAAAAAAGATACAGAATCAAGGTGCCAGCAAATTGATGATTCATGATTCATAACTCATACTTTCTAACGACAGTGAGAGCATGTCTTTTTTTGTTTTTTTAAATTAAAAAATTAATTATTATTATTTTTTTCCTCTGATAGAAAATCATGTGTGACAAATTAATTCCAAAGAGACTGGTAATCCCAAAATAAAAATTGAGAGAGAGACAGAGACTGGGTCGCTCTCTTTTCATTGTTACTCCTTTTAATAAAATAAAGAAAAAAAATAGAAGACAAACAAGAAAATATTGGGTCATTTGATGGGAAACAAAAAAAAAAGAAAAACAAATTGAAGAACGACAGGTCGTGGGAGATGTAAACAGATGGGCTATCTATGGGCCTTGGAGTTTTATCGGAGATTGCAGCCCACGAAAGACCACCTTAAAATGACTTTTTAAAATGTCTTTTTAAGACCACCTTAAAATGTCATTTTAAAAGGTATTTTTTAAGACCACATTTTTCAATAAGTATTTTTAAGACCGACCTTACTAGATTTGACATGCTTCACACATTTTTTAGTAAAACCTTTAAAGTTTTTATTTTCTTTTATTTTCTCTTTATTTTACTGTTTTCTCTCATTTCTCTCTTTATTTTTTCTCTGAAATCGGAAGAAAAAAATCTCATAAAATTGAATTCAAAAACCATCTCAATTTAAACTCGAAAATCTATGCCAACTTTCATCAAGAAGCTTTTTTTTTTTTTCCCTTCAACGAACTCAAAAAAATCCGATATTGGCGAAAACCCGTCGAACCAAAGCTAAGAAGTCCTTTTCAAAAACTGCAAGTACGTCATCGGCTAGAAAGAAGGCGAAATCCCCATCTGTCTCTGGCTAAGACTCTAGCATCGAAACCCATTACCCCCGAGCAAAACTCAACCAATTTCAAAGGAAAAAGTACGATAGAAACTGTGTACGAGGAAGCAAAGATTAGTTTTATATTTATACGAATATCTTTATTTTTTGACATTGCATATTAGGAAAAAAAAGCTATCTTGACTTCTTCGAATGGACTAAATGTTTCATAGGTTGATATTCTGATGGGGTTAAGAATATCCCAACCTAAGGTCAAAAAGTCCTCGACTCGGATCAAGTTTCTCTTGATCATAGTCTAGAAGTTATGGACCTGAGCTAAATATTTCTTAGCTTTAGTCAAGAACTTATTTACTGAAGTTAAGATCTTTAGTTTTGACCTGAGCCAAGTACCTTTTGACCTCAATCAAAATCTTCTTGACTATTGTAAAGTGATTCTTGGCCTTACGTAAAGAGCTCCATGACACCTCGATCAAGAAACCCTTGACTGATAGGTCAAAAGATTCTTGACCTCCTATTTATTTAAATTTCTTTGGTTGAGTGCTCCTTGATCTTGGGTCAGGAAGTTCTTAACCCCGGGTCAAGGACTACTTGACCATGGGTCAAGTCTCACTTGACCATGGGTCAAGTCTCACTTGACCATCACTTGATGTTCTAAATATTTCTAAGCTTTAGTCAAGAACTTATTTACTGAAGTTAAGATCTTCGTAGCTTTGACTTGAGCCAAGTACCTCTTGACCTCAGTCAAAATCTTTTTGACTATTGTAAAGTGCTTCTTGGTCTCATGTAAAGAGCTCTATGACCCTTCGATCAAGAAGCCCTTAACTGATAGATCAAAAGATTCTTGACCTCCTATTTATTTAAATTTCCTTGGTTGAGTGCTCCTTGATCTTGGGTCAGGAAGTTCTTGACCCCGGGTCAAGGATCACTTGACCATCACTTGATGTTATTGTTTTATTTAATTTCATATTTTGCTATTATTCAGCAGGGATTATGAATGTTTGTCGTTAAGTATGCTACGTTCCTAATATCCGACAAGCCAGTTACATCATAAGCTTGCGAATGAGTTGCATTATCATAGATTATAGAAATATAACGATTATGTCGAAATTGGCCAATAGGAGTGACTCAATTTAGGGAAGCAAAAACAATGCTTTATTTTGATTGTGGTTCAGATAATTACTTTTTTTTGCTTGTGGTTTCTGTGATTGGTGAACAATATTCAATATTTATTTATATTTTTGGTATATTTGATGACTATCATTTACTAAAATTCATCTATTCAGTAGATGTTTTGGTGAAATTTAATAAATTTAGTAAAGACATTATATATTACTCTAGATTAAGAAAAACTTGACTCTATGTTAGATCTATCTTGACTCTAGATCAAAGATATCTTTAATTTTAAGGCAAGTATTACTTAATACAAGGTCAAGAATTTCTTGCATTGATAAGCATATAAAAATTGTATTCAATTTTTAGATTAAAGAGATTGTGACCCCATTCAAGAAATTCTTGACATTGGGGTCAATACATTTTTAACCTAATTAATGAATTAGAAAATAAAATATAACAAATCTTTTGACCATAGACAAGAAAATCTAGAGATTGGTTCAAAAAGTTTTAATTTATAAATTTAAAAATATATCATATACAATATCGTGACCAAGTTTCATATAACACTTTATAACCCATACTGAAAATTTTGTTGACTCTAAGTTAAATACTTTTTTTCCTCAAGTCAATATCTTTTTGACCTTGGGTCAAGAACATCTTGACCCCAAGTCAATAACTTCTTGCCCCTAAAGCAAGAATTTCTTAACCCCAAGTCAAGATCCTTTTGTCGTATTCTTCTAAGAAGGTATACAGATTCATTAATCGTGCTATTGAGTGGAATTGGACTAAGGCATATCTACTTCTTGTACCCTGAATTATCACAACACGAACACTTTTATTTGACTGAGTCCTCAACGGTTGATTCAATATGATATTGAGTAAAGATCAAGATGATCTTGACCTAAGGTCAAGTTAGTTTTGACTATACATCAATATTAGTTTGACCTATCTCTTCAAAACAATATAATCTTGACCAAAAGTTAAAGGGGATCTTGACCTAAAATCAAGTTAATCTTAATCTACAATGTCACAACGAGGTCTAAAAAATATTAAAAAGGTAATGAATATGCCAAAATATGGAATTTTAAGCATAATAATGCCTATCAGTGTTATGGTCTTCCTTTAAATATTACTTACTTAATATCAACCATAAAAAACTAATTTTGAATAAAACTTCATTACTTACCTTCAAAATCTAAATAACTCTCCAATATAATCCTCCCATTTTCTAGTTGAGTTTTTTTTTTACAAAATAATTAAATAGTTATTAAGAAACACAATTGTTAACAAAAAGAGAAAGAGAGAGTTAGAGAGAGAGAATGTATGTAACAACCCGGATTTTGGGTGGGTAATTTTGACATTTTACCAATGTTTCGGATATAATATTGGAGGGATTAATTTACAAAAGTTTTGTGCAGAAGGACTAAATTGAAATTTTTGGAGGATAGAATTGATAGCGATTTGAAATTTAGGGACTTATGTGTAATTTTTGAAAAATTGCATTGCCCTATACAAAACAGGCCACGTGGCCTGTTCACTTTCATTTCTCTCTCTCTCTTCCCCCCTCCCGATGCTCTCTCTCTCTCTCTCTCTCTGTTTCTCGGCTGCAACCCATCGAAGGAGCAGCAGTACCGCTCCAGCCAGTCGACCAGCTGGCGTCGACTCACTGTGCTGCCAAGAAACCACGCCGTCCGTCCTCGGTCACCGACGACGTCTATATTGCCGGAAAAGCTTCAAGTTGCCATTTCATATTTTTGGCCACCCGCGACGATTCCGACCTCCATTCAACCTCCAACCAGTCCCGTCGGATTCGTTTCGTCGCAAGGATTGTCAAGGTATATATATCTTAACCCCATAATACACGAATCAAAAGTTGTCATTTTTGGAATGTTTGAGCTTGAGTTGACTTTTTGATTCGGCTGTTGGATTGTGTTTTTGTTGTCATTTTTGGATTGTACTCGGAAAATGGGGAACTTTGATATATATATAAATATATATATATATATATTGCCTATGTTTGGTGACCGGCACGGAAATTGAGATCGAACAGGCGAGATTTGCCTCGTTTTACGTGCTACCAGTCTGGTGTGGGCACGGACTCGAATTGGACAAGTTATATGTCTAACATAACTATTTTGGATGTTAGGAATTTAGTGAAGAAGTCTGTTTGTGAAATTAAAGCTCCGTTGAGAAATTGATTTTTGCAAGAGGACGATTGAGGGCTTGGAATTGGTTCCTGACCCTCCAGGCGATCGTCAACGATATCTTGAGGATTCGATAATGTAGTATCACTATTCAAGTGAGGTAGGGACTCAATTACCTCTGTTTTATATCGTTTTCGAATAAAACTTATTTTCTGCAACATATGAGAACCAATGTGACTTTTGATTTTCTTGAATATCGGTGATGGAAATTAATTGTATGGTGTATACATATTTTATTTTTCTGGAAATTTTCTGAGTGCAGGTTATTTTGGGTATATTAAAAATAGGGCCGTTATGCTGCTCGTTTTCCTATAAAACCTAGTATGCTGATTTTATCGAAAAACCCAAGCATGATTATTTTCACATTTCAGTTCTGTATTGCACGTGTCATGGGATCATACATGAGCACCCTATTAGCATCGTGAGTTTACAGTATAGCGCTACGTGCCCCATCGTCAGTGTAGAGTCCATAAACCCGCGTAGAGTTTTGTTACTTCTAATTACCTCCCCATTTGGCAGGTATAGGCAATTCGGTTGCCCCTCCAGGTTTGGTAGGCGACATATGGTGTCCTCTCCGGGTATGAGCTTAAGTGTCAGGTAGGTTATTAGGCATACTTAGTGCCATCATCTCAGGTTTCCACAAATGAGAGGATGAGAGCTCATGGGTATGAGTTGATTTGTGTCATGTGCATATATGAATTGAATGGTTTGATTTACACTGCTTTATATATATATATATATATGGATTTCCAATTTGGATTATATATATATATATATATATATATTTTTTGGACTAAACTAACCATGCAGGAATTCTTCACCACTAAAATGTTTTCGACTGAGGTAATTATTTTTCCTACTGGGCATTCTATGCTCACCTCCTTCCTCCCTTCCTTAGGTGGTGTCCAGTGCGACTTCAGAGATCAAGAGGAGTAAGAGATCATCTCAACTGTATATCGTTATCTCGGAGTGAAGTCGTGATATTTGGTTTGTTTGGGTTTTGTTTAGCATAGAACTAAGATTACTACACTATGTCTTTGTCTGTGAACTTATGTTTGTCATTCTGATGTTTGATTTTTAGCATGGGATGATGATGCTTGGTTTTGTATTTGATTTCGTGTTTTTAAATAATTATTCGATCTATGTTTAATGGTGTATACGAACTGTGAGAGTGGTTCACAGGATGAAATTCTAATTATTTATTTAAATAGACCGTTTTATAAAAATAGCACTTTTGACACTTTTTAAATAAATCAAGGAATTTTCCATCTTTGTAAAATTCCTCTTTTGCCACTGGCCCGAGTTTTGGTTCGTGACAAAGTATGAACTAGAAGAGAGAGAAAGAGATAGAGAGAAAGTGAAATAAAATGCAATGAGACTAGGAGAGATTAATTGGGTTCACGGTTCGATGCTTTCATCATCCTCTAGAGATAAAAACCAAACATGTGATTTTCAAAGAGAGAACCGAAGAAGAAGAAGAAGAAGAAGTGAGAGAAAGAGAGAGAGGCTCATTTAATACTCCACCTACTAATTCACTTTTGACTAAGGGTAGATTTTGAAACTGCTTTCTTTCTTTCTCCACCTAGTCCTAAGTTTTAGTCCTAAAAAAGACATTATATCAATCTAATTTTAAAAAAGACTAAAGGACCCCAACTAGTCCTATTCATGTCCTTTTCTCACGAAGAAGTGAGATCGGGCTGAAAGCTTGAGACTACATGTGTAACTGTAGTGAAAATGACATAGATAAGATTAACTTGGGACAAAATGACTTTTTTATACAATTTTTCTAAAATGACATTTTAAGGAGTGTTAAGAACTTCTTGACAATGAAAAAAGACTTTTTCATGAACAAATATATGATGCAGCAACTGTCTATATATTTAAATATAAATTCAAAATAAAATAATTTCCAAATAAGTATCCATATATTCAAATATAAATTAAAAAGCATAAGCCTATATTTATTATCCATTAAGGATAGTTTGATATTTCTCATTAATATTTCCCTATTTAACTTACATCAGAAAGTCAAATTTTCAGAATAGTCGTATTATAATATTTTCTATAATAAAAACCAAATTCAAAGGAGGATTTTTCCATATATTTTTTTAAAAATTTCATAAAAAAAAAGATGAAATATAAGGTTGTTTTATGACATTATCTCTTATAATAAATATTTTTTTTCCCTTTTTACGCTCCATTTCAATAGATGTCCTTGATTTTTATAGCAAAATATTTGAGTTTATTAGATTTTTTGCTTAGTATATTAGACATTCATAGATAAGATAATGGGACTATATATGATATTTAGAAGATAAACTAATAGATATATATTTGGATTAACTGATAAACTCAACTATTTTGCTATAAGATTTTGTATTTTATAGTAAAATAATTGCTTATATCAATATATATATATATATATATATATATATATAAAACAAAGTTATTAACAAAGTAACAAAATATAATATATATATATATATATATGTATATATATATAACAAAGTTATTAACAAAGTAACAAAATAGTTATTATATTGAAGTAAAACAAATATTTTATGAATAGGGATGTATAGAAGCCCTACTTAACCACAGAAGTCACTCAATCCACATAGCGTCGCGAGGTGTGGTACAGATAATTTTCTTTATAGCATAGATTAAGGATCCAATTTTCCCTATTATTGTGGTGTAGTGTGATTTTCAGTTTGGAATTTTTCCAAACAATAATAGCCGCATTGCAAGGGTATAATTTTTTTTTTGTATATATTTGCATTTGTCAAATTTTAGTAGGAGTTTAGATTAGGGTTGAACTAACACCTTATCACACTGAATTAAATTATCTTGAAACCCTAGTAAAGAAATTTATATTTGATATTTGAATTGATAAGTTACTTAGTAATACTTTATTAGTTTTTTTCCGTAAGATATTATCTTGATTTTTGCTAGTTATGGAATTTTATATTTATAGAAATGTATTTCTTTTTGTGATAAATAAGTTTTAAGATAGTACTAGGGATCCCACCTAGTTTACTATTTGTTTAATATCACTTGATGTGACAAATGAGTTATCATAATTCATTCAAGTGGTGAATTAAATCATTGCCTAACCATGAAAGTCGTCCAATCCACATTGCACTAGAGGATGTGGTGCAGATAATTTTCTTCACGATATAAGTTGGGGATCTAATTTTATCTACCGCTATGGTGCAGTTTGGAATTTTGCCAAACCATACTAATCGCACTAAATAGGCATAATTTAGATGATGTATATTTGCATTTGTCAAATTTTAGTAGAAGTTTAGATTAGGCTTATATTAAACCTTATCATATAGAATTAAATTATCTTGAAATCCTAGTAAATAATTTTTTATTTGATATTTGAATTGGTTAGTAACTTAGTAATAATTTATTAGTTTTTTTTTGTAAGATGTCATCTTGATTTTTACTAGTCATATTGAATTTTATATTTATAGAAATGTATTTCTTTTGTAACAAATAAGATTTTAGGATAGCGCTATGAATCCCACCTAGTTTACTTTTTTTTAATACTACCTTATATGGCAAATGAGTTGTCACAATTCAACTGATAAATTAAAACTTACCACAAATAGGTTGAAGGATATTCATCACTTATGTGGTGACAAATCATATACTAAATCGATTAAAAGGATAAGATATGAGTTTGGATGCTTAGCATTATTCTAAATCTTATATTTTACATAAGAATTAACCACATAACCACACTGCACCACATCGCAAATATGTGACATGGTGTGGTACAGTTAATCCTATTATTTTTAACTACATGGTCGAAGGAAGCAATTAAACGCATGTGCAGGTAGGTGCAAATTTTTTACATTTTCACTACAGAATTGCACCATATACATCCCCCAGTTATAAAATGCAAAAAGTGGATTATATAAAGGAAATATAAGAAAAATAAATACAACATTTTAAGGAAATAAAGAAACTTATTTTGGTGTTGTTTGGTAATATTTTTATTTTTTGTTTTTTCAAATACAAAAATGAAAGTACTTTTTCTTATTTTATTTTATTTTTTTACATTTCAAAAATACTAATGTTGTACTTTTTATTTTTTAAAATAAAAAATAAATACATATTTGGTAACTAGCACTTTTTACTTTTGAAAGTAATAAAGGAAAAAGGAAGGAGAAAATAGGAGGGAGACAAAGTGGTATTTATCTAAATAAATTTCATAAGTGATATTTTCAAAATATTTTGGGAATTTTTTTAAAATAATTACCAAATTTTACAATTATATCTTGAAAAATACCACTTTTAAAATTTTTATTTTGAAAATACAACTATTAAAAAAGATTTAGAAAAATACCACTTTTACATGAGGCTAGAGAGATAATGCTAAGAGAAATAGTGATGAGAGAGAAAATATTAAGAAAAATGGTGACGTGAGTCTAGATATGTTTGAATTTTGATACTAGCATCTTACAAAATTGTTTAAAAAAAATTTGAAAGGAAGAAATTTTTGTTTTCAAAATTTTAAAAATTTTGTTGTCAAATTAAAAAAATGAAAAACAAAAGTAATTTTACTAAATATATTTTTGAAAAATATTTTCACTTTTGTGATTAAAAAAAACAAGAAACTATTTAAATAAGTGATTAGCAAACGAGCGCTTAGTAAGGCACTTTTAAAAATAATTTTTACTTTTTGTTAATGGGCAATTGTAGCACCTAACACTACTTATAAAGAGAGACAGATACCAAATTTTAAATTATATTAAGTCTCACATTTCTATCATTGTAATACAAGGTAACCACCGCATGTGTATTTTAGTAGTTGTTATATGTTAACTCCACGCTATTATCATGGCTATGCAGGTGTTAAGCACCACATATCTTTTAGTACTTTTTTTTCCCGTCTCTACAATGTGTTTTTTCTTTCTTTACGTTGTACTTGACATTTAGCCTATCCATTGCTCTTCACTTAAAAGAAAAAAAAAATTTTGGAGAACTCAAACTTTCACTCTAGATGCAATGATTTTTATTGCTTGTTAGAAAAATGGGTTAAGGAAATAATTTGGACTTGGCTTGGGCTTGGAAGCCCAAGTGGATTTTAAAGAATAAATTTGTTATAAAACCCATTTTCATAGACCATTTTGAAGCTAAAAATTGAGTGAGACCCACATCTTGTTGATGAAAGGTCTTAGTGAATTCTTGTTCTCCTCTGCGAGGACATCGATTTCGTATATTCACACGCTCAAAATGGTGCACGGATGAATGAGAAATTGTTGCTCAAAAGTGTACCATTGAAATGGAAAATGAAAGGAAAATATTAGAGTCCCACATTAGTGGGAAATTGCATGGTGCAAGTAGTTTATATAGAACCTTGTTTTGTGATGGTGATAAGAATAACTACCACAGATGCTCTCTCAGGTGCGCGCAGGGGAAGGGTGCAAATCTTCGGGGTTGGGCCTAAATTTGCATAGGCTCGTGTGTGCTAGCACCTGCAGACACGAATATCGGGCCAAAACTTAGACCATAATAAGCTCAGCTTTTTGTTGTGGCCCAATATATATATATAGATATATATATATATTTTTTTTGACCATTTTGAACCAGAATGAATGTTTTTGAATGTTGAAACTGCCATGCAATAAAACTGATAGTAACAACCATACTAATGGCTGGAAAACATTTTGAAATTAATGGAAAACTTTTGGGTTTTACAACCAAGTCCCCCCCCCCTTGGAGACTATAAAAGTTGAGCTTCCCATCCTCATTCTTCACACAAAAAAAAAAAAAACAGAAGCCTTCTTCTTTATGCCTTTCTCTCTCAAGTGTTCTTGAGTTCCTCAGTTTTTCTAGCTAGAGTTCTAGTGTGTCTGAGTTCATAGCTATCCAGTTCGTAGAGTGGAGGTGTTGGTGCTTTACCTACTGCTCTTCGTTGTTGTATCCTGGGAAACTGACACTTGCAAAATCCTCAAACATTCTACTGGAGGGAGTGAATCAGTTTTAAGGACTCTGTGTGGAACACAGGCCTCGACGGTTAACAATCTTTTATTTTGAAATATGGCCAAAATTCTACTCAAAGTTAAAGCATAATATTTTGGTAACATTATTTATTGAAAAATTTATTATAAACGTTTGTAACCTTATATATTGCATGTTACAACTATGCTGACATTGCTTTCACATCATATCTTAACATAGACTTTTTCACTTGCTCACCTTAAAAAATAGAGGGGACCACTGGTGGGAGTGGGGCATGTGGGGTTTTTTTTTTCTCATCCTTTTTTAGCCCACCAAGTACAAAATTTCATTTTGAAGTAGATATAACAACAAAGGGATGTGATACAAAACAAATCCCCATGGGCTATTAGATATGGTACCTTCAAACGCATTTGTCAAATAATTCAATTATATGAGATTATTGGACAATGAACGAAGTTGGAGTGTAGGACTCATAACACTACATCATTTTTTTGTTTCTCCCACTTGAGTCTGCTATTTCTTCACTCTTCACTTAAAAATAATAATAATAATAATAATAATAATAATAATAATAGTCTTTTTCTTTTACTTTATCTCTCTGTATGGGTTGATGGAGGTTTTATCAACAATAAATTTAGAAAAAATTAAGAGATGTGGCTTGTGCGAATTGAGTTATTAATCAAAGCGAATAAAGAGAGAGGATTTTATAGTGGTTCAGCCCCAAAAAGATGAGCTTACGTCCACTGTTTTTCACTATTTTATGAAAAATTACAAGCACTCAAAGTTACAATGTCTCGTCTGGAAATTCTCTCAAACTGGGAGTCAGAATTTCGCAGTCTGAAAATTGGAAAATTGGAAAAAATTCGAATCCCCTTTCTGAAACATTGAGTCCCCTTTATATAGGTGAGGGTAACCCAATGTTCCTAATTATAAAAAACGGGTAACTATATAATCGGGTAATACAATTCGAGTAACAACATAATTGGATAACCACTCAAAACGGGTAACTGGTCGATTATAAGTAGGAGACTTCTGTTTCCCTTTCCTTGCAGGTTTCCTGTTTGACGAAGCATACTTGTTTCCCTTTTCTTTCGGAAGAGGTCGCCCACAACCTATACAGAGCAGGTCGCACATAACTTATGCAAAAGAGGTTACACGACTACACGGAGGAGGTCACATATAACCTAAGCAGAAGAAGTCGCATATAACCTAAGCGGAAGAGGTCGCACATAACTTACACAAAGGAGGTCGAACTTAACCCTTACTTATGCGATCTAACATAGGATTTTAGACCGCACAACAATTGCCCCCCAGCTCCATTAGTTCTTTAGGACAAAATGGAGCTTCCTTTTAACGTGCGATCTTAAAAATGCGATGTCATGACCTAAACTGGAGATTTTTGAAGAGTCGAAGAGTCGCTAGATTTTCAAATCCCATCTCTCAAGATCACGCGTATCTTTTTCTGACGGACGGAAACACGTGTAGCATTTTCTAAGAAAGATAGCAGAATTCGAGGAAGCCTAATGATGCCAACCGTCGTTTTTAAACCAAATCTTTTCAAATTTTAAATAATTCTGATTTTTTGGAAAGAATCAAATCCCGCGTAAACTTCGGCCTTCAGATCTAAAAATCAAATTCCTTGATCTACGACTATGATTTAACGGTGCTTGGAGTATAAATATCGGAAACCAATCTGTTTCTGTTTTATTTCACTGTTTCCATCTTCTCTGAAAATATCGAAGCTTCAGAGAACCCTAAAGCACCGTTTCGTCCTTCAGCTCGCACAATCACAGTTTCTTCTCTGACGAAGTTCAAACCACCTCAAGTCCTCCGCTTCTGAAGAAAGGTTAGTTCATTTCTTCTGTTCTTGAAAAAATAATTTCAATTTTTAGGAATACAAACTCATCCTACATTGAAGTGAAATGAGAATTATTTTTTATCCCCCTTTTTCAGTCCGTAGGGTAGACTTACTAGATAATAACCAGAAACGAACTTGTAAAAAGAATTTCTAGGGTCTGATACCCTATTTTATTTCCCAACGAACTGCTCGAACATTTATTTTCTGATGAACTGCTCGAACAATTTTTACGAATCCGTAGACCTCTTAGGAATGAGCTTGCTTGTTAGTACAATCCTAGGATGAATACCCAAAGTGCTGGTATAGTGAGAATCCTCGATGCCTAAATCCCTGCTTATTTCTTTTCAGATGTCTAGTGGTGATGAATTTAGGGAAGGGAATGCATTTTCTGGAGATTCTGACTCGAGTGTTAGCTCCATAAACCTTGAAGATTACCTCGAGCCGGAACCTGAAGTAGAAATAACAGGGGTCAGGCGAAGTAGTCCTCACATAGGCGATCTCCCACAAGACCAGTGGCCTCAATATATCAGGGACGCCCCTGCATTTTCATCAGGCTATCAATATGCAGAAGGGAATTGGTCATGTAACAATATAAGAACGAGCTGCACATCGAAAAAACTCAGCAAAATCGCGAGCAGCTATAAGATCGTCATACCCCTTCGCCTACCTATGGAATTTAACCGACCACACACTCCCCCACACAGACTCGCTTCTTTTTCTGAGGCAGTCCTCAAGTGTGGCGTGCATCTCCCACTCCATCCGTATATAAAATCGATTATTGATTACTATGGGGTCGTCCCTTTTCAATTGACCCCTAATACCTATAGATATATAGTAGGTTTGTATATACTGTACCATAAATTAGGTTTAGAAACCCCTTCACCTGAAGAATTCGCTTGGTTCTACCAAGTGAAATCAAACCCGTCAGATCTCGGCTTCTTCTATGCGAGCAAATGGTCGAACCANATTTAATTGGAAGGTACTAGGTACTTCGAATAACCTGGTCGCTTGCGGTCTGCTTCCAAAGGGA
Organism: Parasponia andersonii; assembly: GCA_002914805.1. Classification (NCBI taxonomy): domain Eukaryota; kingdom Viridiplantae; phylum Streptophyta; class Magnoliopsida; order Rosales; family Cannabaceae; genus Trema; species Trema andersonii. The sequence goes on from JXTB01000258.1 coordinate 184,164, forward strand.
GCCGCATTCCTAGACCCCCCGGTTCTTTCGTCTAAGCCATCGAGCTCGAAGAAGAAGCTAAGGAAAAGGACGGATTTAGGTGCCTCATCTTCAAGAATTAGAAAACGAAAAGCACCGGTCACCCCTCCACCCTCAGAACCTTCATCTCCAGAGACAGTGTCACCACCAGCTCCTCAACCAGCTCCACAAGAAGAAGATAATTACACGTACATTCTAATTACCCTTGTACTATATCTCCTTGCTCACTAACATATCTGTACAAAGATGGTCATCGGTAGCGGCTTGCGAGCACCACGTTCAACTCTCGGGTCCATGGCAAAAACCAAAACACCCGGGAGTACCCCGCCATCGAAAGGGAAGGAGAAGGTCGATAGCTCGAAGAAAAGAAAAGTTGCCTTCGAGGACTTCCCAACAAGCTCGCTTCCACCACAGCCTCAGCCAACGAGTCATCCTGAACCACCTACCGAGGCTGCCACTTCTTCGGAACCGATCTTGGCAGATAAGGGTGAAGAGCTCTTCGCACTCCTCAACTAATTACCAGAGAAGGCTGGTATGAGCGCAACTTTCATTGATCGCTTCACATCTGAGGAAGGTTAGGAGTGGATGAAGCGACGTTCTGCCAAGATCGCTTTTAGATCAGCAATGAGGATGCTGGCCAATGTAAGCTTTTCTATCTTCTCCTTGAATATATTCTCTTGGTGTTAACAATTAGATTTTATTATTTTTTTTTTTAGACTGTGGCTACTGCTGTTCTGATGCACGACTTGGTTCTCGAATGCTTGGAGAAGGCTGAGAAAGTTGAAGAGATAACGCAAGCGTTCGAGAACTCGGAGAAGGCTCTGGAGGAGGAAAGAACGGCCTTTAACTTGGAGAAGCAGCAGATGCTCGAGGACCTAGCCAAGGAGAGACTCGCCAAGGAGAATCTCGAGGAGAAAGTCAAAGAGCTTGAGAAGGCCATTCTTGAGCATCTGGATCGCATGAGGGAAGCGACCACTGAGGCGGTTCACAAAGCTATCGAGGAGTTTAAGGCGACTGAAGTCAACGAACTCGAAGATAAAGCTAGTGATATCGCCTCGTCGACCATCATTTTCAATATTTTCTGTGAGCATCCGGATTTTGACTTCTCCATCCTTGGTGAGGACGTGGTCGAGCTCGTGCAAAGCTGGAGGGAGGATTCCACCAAAGCTGGGGATGGCGGCGCGAGCCCTTCTGCATAACTTTTTTTTTTTTTTTAGAACAATGCGGGCTTGGTCCCCCTTCTTTTCTGTGCATGTACGGGTTCTTTTAATAAATATTATTATTTTTCCTTATATGCTCCTGCAAAACAATGAAAACACAACAGTAATTTTAACTAAGTAGTCAATCACAGGTGATTGATCAGTACGCGTCTAACGATTTAAATTCGACTAACTTAAAACGAGTTTCAAGCGTTAGGATAGGTTAGGTTGCTTAAGAAAACAGTCAATACGAGTGATGCAAATTCTAACTGTATTTCAAAAGTTCCATGTCAAAATAAAACATAGAAATATATCACTTCGAACAATGAACGTTTTGCTTAGTTACTTTTCTGTTCGAGGAGAGAAATTACGTAATACGACATGCTGAGGCATGAAGTAAGGAGAAAATCCTAGGATTTTAAGGAGATTCAGATACTTCGACGATCTAAAACCCCTGTCTCCTCTAAATGGATGTTTGCATAGTCCCTTAGGAAACCAGTAGGAGATAACATTCTGATCCCACTGTCCCCCGAGTTTTATGGTGTCCAAAAACTGCCATAAAACTATAAAAGATGATCGGAAACGAGTTGAAGTAATAGCCGAAGAAGTATTATTGACGAATATTAATGACGAAGATACAGTAGGCTGTTGAAGATAACATGAAGATTTATTGATTATAACGACGAAGTTGTTCTGCATTCCAGGCATGCTCGATCTTTTGTCCACCGATGCGAGCTAGGTTATATGTCCCAGGTCGAATGACGTTATCAATAACATAAGGCCCTTCCCAAGAAGGCCCAAATACACTAGCACCATGTTCTCTGTTATTAGGTGGAACTCGTTGAAGGACAAGATCTCCAACTTCAAAATGTCTACCTTTGACTTTGGAATTATAATATAGAGCAGTACGTTGTTGATATGATGTAATTCGGAGCTGAGATTGTTCACGCCGTTCTTCTAAAAGATCGAGTTCAATTCTCAGTAATACATCATTCTGATTTTGCTCATAAACAGATCGCCGCAGGGAGCCCGCACCAATTTCAACAGGAATCATCGCTTCATATCCATAAGCCAAAGAGAATGGACTCTCTCCAGTAATGGTTCGTTGTGTGGTGCGATAAGCCCATAAAACTTCTAGAAGTACTTCTGGCCAAGCTCCTTTATGCTCCTCCAGTTTTGTCTTTATATTCTGCTTGAGTATTTTGTTTATCTCTTCGACCTGCCCATTGGCTTGTGGATGAACAACAGCGGAGAAACTCTTTTTGATGCCTAAGTTATTGCAGAAGTCACAGAACTCGTCACAGTCGAATTGCTTTTCATTATCAGAAATTATGGTATGTGATATACCATAACGACAGATTATAGATTTGTAAACAAAATCTATCATCTTCTTCGCGAAGATGGTGTTCAAGGCCTCAGCTTCCGTCCATTTTGTAAAATAATCGACTGCGACCACCGCATACTTCAAACCACCTCGCACTAATGGAAGCATCCCGATAATATCAATTCCCCACACAGCAAATGGCCATGGACTAGTCATTGAAGTTAAAGGAACATGTGGTTTTCTAGGAATGGTCGCAAATCGTTGACATTTGTCACGTCTCCTAGAAAATTCCAATGTATCTTTCTTCATAGTTGGCCAAAAGTACCATTGTCGAAGAATCTTATTTGCAAGCACTTGCCCCCCAGAATGATTTCCACATATTCCTTCGTGAATTTCCCTCATAATATAGCGTGCTTTTTCATCATTGACGCACAATAATAATGGCGAGCTGAAACTCCTTCCATAAAGCTTTCCATCCTGGATGACATAGCGAGCTGCTTTCATGCGAAGCTGCCTTGCATCGTCTTTATTCTCAGGGAGATCGCCATTTTGTATATATCGCATTATGGGATCCATCCACGACGGATCTTCATCAACTGGCATAATTACTTGGGGTTCGACCTTGATGCTTGGTGATATAAGAAATTCAACGGGAACTACCTTCAACAATTCTGCATCTTTCGTCGAAGCGAGCTTAGCAAGCGTATCTGTCCGGGTATTTTTAATGCGAGGAAGAAGCTGAATGTTATAAGTGTCGAACGTTAAGAACAACTGCCGCACCTTCTCCAAATAGGCCATTATTCTCTCTCCTCTCGCTTGATAATCGCCCTTAACTTGACATACGACCAACTGAGAGTAGCTATACACTTCAATTATTTCGACCTTCATTTCCTGTGCGAGCTTTAGCCCAGCTATCAGTGCTTCATATTCGGTCTCATTATTCGATGCTGGGAATTTGAAGCGAAGTGCATAATGAATGTTGTGCCCTTCAGGACTGATTAAAACTATGCCCGCACCTGCTCCATTTTTATTCGATGACCCATCAACATAAAGTTTCCACAACTTTGATATATTTGAGGCGGGTTTTTCGAGTACTCCCGTGGGAAGATTGACGTCGTATATAAATTCCGCAATAAAATCTGCGAGGGCCTGCCCCTTTATAGCAGTGCGAGGTTGAAAATTGATGTCAAATTGACTCAATTCAACAGCCCACTTAAGCAGCCATCCTAACGTCTCAGGTTTCTGTAAGACCTGTTTCAACGGGAAATTCGTGAAAACCCAGATAGAGTGAGCATGGAAGTAAGGTCGAAGCTTTCTTGATGCAATGACGAGTGCCAGCGCCAATTTTTCCATTTCTAGATATCTGGTTTCAGCATCAAGTAATCTTTTACTTACATAATACACCGGTCGCTGAATATTTGCCTCCTCGCGAATTAATGCGGCACTCATCGCATACTAAGAAACAGTGAGATATAGGCATAATTCTTCTCCCGGATTTGGCTTCGACAAGAGTGGAGGTGAACTCAAGTGTTTTTTCAATTCTTGGAACGCCTGCTCGCATTTCTCCGTCCACTCGAACCTTTTTGATCCCTTTAACACCTCAAAGAAAGGTTGGCATTTATCGGTTGATCTGGATACAAACCGACTCAGAGCATCTACTCTTCCTACTAGGCTTTGCACATCCTTGGATTTACGAGGAGATTGCATATCAATCAACGCTTGTATCTTCTGAGGATTTGCTTCGATTCCTCGCTGATTAACCATAAAACCCAGAAATTTTCCAGATCCTACTCCGAATACACACTTCTGGGGATTTAGCTTCATCTAGTATCTCTGGAGGATTTTGAACATCTCATCTAGGTACTTGATATGATCTTCAGCTTTCTCCGATTTGACTAGCATGTCATCGACGTATACCTCCATTGTCTTGCGAATTTGCTTTGTAAACATCATATTGACAAGATGTTGGTAGGTTCCTCTCGCGTTGATAAGTCCGAAGGGCATCTTTTTATAACAGTATAACCCTCGATCAGTGATGAACGAGGTATGTTCCTCATCTAGCTCGTACATGGGGATTTGGTTATATCCTGAATAGGCGTTCATGAAACTTAAAAGTTCATGCCCCAACATCGCATCTACAAGCTGGTCGATTCTCGGAAGAGGGAAGCTATCCTTCGGATATGCTTTGTTGAGATCGGTGAAATCAATACACGTTCTCCACTTCCCATTAGGTTTTTTCACCAAAACCGAGTTTGCAAGCCAGTCAGGATAGAAAGACTCTCTTATGAACCCGATTTCGAGCAGCTTCTCCACCTCTTCTTTTAACACGACGTAGCGTTCTGTATTCATGGCCCTTCTTTTCTGTCGTACAGGCTTCTTTGTCGGATCTGTGTTAAGACGGTGGGATATGATCCTTGAATCAATCCCTACCATATCCGAATGTTGCCATGCGAAGACATCCAAATTAGTTTTCAGAAAAGTGACCAATGAAGCTCGTACAGGTCCTTGAACCTCCGTTCCAATCTTTAAAGTCCTAGAAGACAGATCGAATGATAAATCCTCCAGAACTTCAATGGGTCCAGTTCTGACCTCTTCGCCTATTTCTCGAGGAACGAAGTCTTCGCTGGTCAATTTGATTGGCGCTTTCACTGACGGTTCGACTGACGCTTTATCTGACAATCCGACTGGAGCTTCGTTTGCTGCCTCGACTAACGCTTTGTCCGCTGCCACGACTGACGCTTTGCCCGCTGCCACGACTGACGCTTTGTCCGCTGCCACGACTGACGCTTTGCCCGCTGTCTCGACTGACGCTCTTTCTGGCAGGTGGACCATCATTGTGCGAGATGTCGCATCCTTTGCTACAAGTTTTAGTGAGTTGTTATAACATGTCCTCGTATCATATTGATTTCCTCGCACCTCGCCTACCTCGTGTTGGGTCGGGAACTTCATTGTTAGATGGTAGATCGAGGTGACGGCTCGAATTTCCCTTAATGTCAGTCTTCCCAGCACAACATTGAAGCCAGAGGGGCAATCTACCACTAAAAACTGGGTCATTATCGATGAAACCCTTGGAAAGGTCCCAGCACTGACCATCAGTTCAATCATGCCCATAGGCATCAGGCTGTCACCAGTGAAACCATAGAGTGGAGTGGTGGCAGGCTTCAGGTCATTCTCATTCAACCCCATCTTCTTACAGGCGTCGAAGTACATGATGTCCACAGCACTCCCGTTATCGACCAATACTCGCCACAACTGTGTGCTTTCACAGTTAATTTTTATGACCAGCGCGTCATTATGCGAATAATGGACCTCCTTTGTATCCTGCTCTGTGAAGGTAATGTCCATATCTGGTACTCGTTGAAGCTTGCGTGGTCGCTGCTCAAGATGCATGACGTTGGTTAACGGCTGCTGTCGAGCTTCTCGCGCATATCTGTCCTGTGCTCTCTTGGAATCTCCTCCAATGTGCGGTCCTCCGAAAATAGTTCGCACCTCGCGCTGAATTTCTGGAGGTCGCTGTTGGTCTTCTTCTCGCCTTTCGTCGTTCTGCCTAGTGTACTGCTGCAATCGCCCCTCTCTAATCAGCCTTTCAATTTCATCATTCAGGACAAAGCAATTATTAGTATCATGCCCAATATGATTGTGATATCAGCAGAATTTGTTGGGGTCGCGCTTTGTCTTGTCCCACTTCATCGGTTCTGGTTGCCAAAATCGCTCTTTCTGGTTTGTGACCGCATAGATATGATCTATGGGCGCGTTCAATTCAGTATGATTGTTAAACCTTATGGGAGCTCTTGAAATCTCCTGCCTTTTGGGTCTAGGTTGATTCTCATTCGTCTGTTCATTATTCCTCTTGTTTTTCTTATTGCCATTTTTGTTGGTAATGACCGCATCTTTAGTCGCATCTGTCCTTCCTTCTTTTTTAGTCTTTTGAAGATTCTCGTACGAAGATTCTAACCTCAGATGCCGATCAACTCTTCGGTAGAAGTCTTCAAGAGTTCTACACTCTCGCTCAAGTAATTCCTCCCAGAGTTTAGTTTCTGGTCACACCCCAGCCATCATGAGAGTTAGAACTCCTCCTTCAGGTGGGTTGTTGACCTTTGCTAACTCTGAGGTGAATCGATTGAGATAAGACCGTAGAGTCTCCTCTGGACCTTGTCGGATCGCAGACAAACTAACAAGTGGAA
>JXTB01000258.1:197082-243734 GCA_002914805.1 Parasponia andersonii
AGATAACTGACTCGAATGAGTGATCACCTGAAAGGGGGGGAAAAAGAGAAGGGGTGAGCTCGAAAGCTCAGTAGGAAAGCTGTTACCTCAATTAAAACTCTTTTAGTGATGGAAAACCCCTGCATAGTTAGTTTAATCTAAAATAATTTTGCAAAACCATATGTGCATATATTCATAAAAATATCTAAAACTGAGAGTCCATATGCACATACATATATATAGAGGTACGAAAAATATAATATCCCAAAACTAATCAGTCCATAAACACATGACACAAATCCACCCATACCCATGAGTTCACTACCTTTCATCAATGGAAACCAGGATATTGGCACTATGTGTGCCATACAGCCCGCCTGACACCTAGCCCATAACTGAAGGGGACACCCGTGTATCGCCTATCAAACCTGGAGGGACAACCGCATTATCTACGCCTGCCAAATGGGGAGGTAATCAGAAGAAAAACTCTGCACGAGTTCATGAACTCTACACTATCGGTGGAGCCGTAGCGCTACACTGTAAAAACTCCATGATGCTAACCTGAGACTCATGTATGATCCTATGACACGTGTACTCTGAACTGATATATAAAAATAGTCACGCAGTAAATTAAGTTCAAATGATGCTCTGGTTTTTAATAAAATAATTCATTAAATTTTGTAGAAAAATGGGCAGCATAACGGCCCTATTTTAACATATCCAAAAATAACCTGCACTCAGAAAAGTCTCAGAGCAATCCTATATATATAAATCATATCATTCAATTCCATCACAGATATTTAAAAGTTCTAAAATCACATTTATTCTCATATGTTGCAGAAAATAAGTTTTATTCAAAACGACGTAAAAGAGAGGTAACCGAATCTCTACCTCACTAGAATAGCGATATCACGCTATTGGATGCTCAAGGTGCCGTTGGACGATCACTCAGAGGGTCGAGATCTAATCCCACGCCCTCGATCGTCCTCTTACGAAAAATCAACTTCTCACTGGAGCTTCACTTCCACAAACGGACCTCTTCACTGAATTCCTAGCACCCAAAATAGCTAGGTTAGACATATGACTTATCTAATTCGGGTCCGGGCCCACACCGGATCGGTGGCACATAAAACGAGGCAAAATCTCGATTGTCTGATCTTGATTTTCGTGCCGATCACCAAACAATACAATATATATATATATCAAACTTCTCAATTTTCTGAGTATGTTCCAAAAATGACAACAAAAACAAAATCTAACGGTCGGATCGAAAACTAAAATTCAAAACTCAAAATACCCTAAAATGGCAACTTTCAATCTGGGTAAAATGAGATCTTGAAATATATATCTTGACGATCCTTGCGACGATACGAACCCAACGAGCCCAAGAATGCGGCTTGAAATGGCCGGAATCGTCGCCGGTGACGAAAACTTCCAAACGGCTAAAAATGACATTTTCCGGTGACGTGGCTCCCGGCAGTGACCGGGGGTAGGCGGCATGGCTTCCTGGTGACATGGGAGGAGCTCGCCGGCGACAGGCCTGGCCAGACGATGGGCGAGGTGGCGGCGGCGCTCCTTGGTCCTCCTTCGGCAAATAGAACAACAGGGAGGTGAGAGAGAGAGTGATATCAGGAGGGAGAGGGACAAGAGAGAGAGAGAGAGAGAGAGTGATATATTCTAATTTGATTTTTTTTTAAAAAAGATGGTCAAATAATCATTCTACTCCTAAAAAAATTGGGTTTTTACAGAAATAACATCGGACTTTAGATCATATAAGCTCCCCATTTATTAGACTAACATAAAAAAAATTGAGTTTTTAAAGAAATGACATCGGACTTTAGATCATATAAGCTCCTCGTTGTTCTTCAGACTAACATAAAAGAGAAAAAAATAAGACAAAATCAAGTATCTAAAATGAGAGGAAAAAAAAAGGGGGACATAATTTGAAAAAATAATGTTTCATTCTTCTTCCTAAAACTTCAAATTACAGAGCTATAATTTCACTTGTGGAAAAATGTACATGAGAAAATGATAAAAGTCAAGGAATATAATCATGTTCTATGGTTGGCTGGGTTCTAATCATTGAAGCTGAAGGCATTTTACTTCTCCCAACCCAAAATGTATCAAACGACACACCCTTTTCAGATTGCTTCTCCATTGCTCTCAATCTCCTCCTTTTCACTATCTTGACAATGGCCGTGGTAGCCAAAACCAACAAAACGGCACCAATGAACCCCCCGCCAAATCCTATCAACCACCATTTCAAACACCTCTTTCTCTTCATTCTCAACACCGGGGGAGAAGGTGAAGTGGGAACGACAATGGAGAAATGGCCTTGACTCGTTGTAACACATCCGTTCGTCTTGCTCATTTTCTTGATCACATAGCTTCCATCATCACCAAACTTGACACATTTTGGAGTAGTGTCGTTTTTCCCATGTTGTAGCTCAATGTGATCAAACCATATGGAAATCGGTTCTCCCCGGATGCTGAAATTGAGTTTCTTAGTGCCTAATACTCTTGGAGAATCATAAACCGTGAACCCAATAACAGGAGCAACCAATGAGTGATTAGGCACTTTATAGTACAATGAAGACCAATTGCCTAAATTCTCATATACTATGGCTAATCTCTTCACATAAGGCTCTGGTACAAGCTTTGGTGGGAGATAAAACGAGCTGAAATTGGCTCCTCTTTTCCTAAAGCTCCCACTTCGGAGTCTCACAAATCTAAGTTCCATACCGGTGAAGTTAGAAGGGAGAGGAATGTTGTATAGAGTCCCCGTTTGAGGGTTCACTACACTTTTATTTGCATAGTCATGGAAAAAACTAGTCAAGGCCTTGGCATCATAACCCCAAGAAGAAGCCTTGACAAAAAATGACAGTGACAAGGAGACAACCCAGATGACATACCAGCTTTTGAAGAAGAACCCCATTAATGCCAACCGTTTTTGTCGAATTCTTGAATTGCATTCTCATATCTCTGATAACCCATTAAAGCTTTTGATACGAAGCCTCCACAAAATTCATGAGAGGGTAGAAATAAGGCCACAATCTCAAAAAAACAAAAAAAAAAAAAAAGGACAGAACAAGGGTATACTTGATATTAGTGAAATACAGGCTTTGAAAGTCTGGAATATGGTTGAAAATGAGGTCACAAGAGACTGAATCCTTCAAATCTAATATGTTCGTCGTGATCCTCTTGGACTTTTCCCGGAAAATGGAGGGAAAAACGAAGAGGGTATGGGAAATATTTGTAGAGATGTAAAGAAAATGTAAGGAGAAATAGTCTAGTCATATGAAAAGGAATAAAGGGTAAGCCATTTTAGAGTGGCCCTAAAGAAGAAAGGGTCCTATCCTGAGTTGTTTCTATAGTTTCTTTTTTCTCTTTTCTCTTTGCTTTCTAATTTTATTCCTCTTACGATTCGTTGTCAGTTGGGTTAGTTGGTCAGAGAGAGAGAGAGAGAGTTGTTTAAGACTCATGACAGAATGTGCCAACGAGGACTTAGGAGAGAACAGTCCCAAGAAGACGAAAGCTATGGACCTTCATGTATTAATGGCTATTTTAAGCAAACCCATTCGTTCAAAGGAAAGCCAAAATTCTGAAACTGAAAAGGGTCAATTTTTTTTAAATAAATAATATAATCCAAAAATAATAACGTAAAGGAAAGAAAAGCTTTCATATTGTTATTCTGTATACAGAAAACAGAAAACGAAGTTTAGGCCTATAATTTTACAATAATAGGTGCATGCTTTCTTTTGGTTTTTGTAACGATAGAACTCATCTTCAATTAATTGGTTATTCAAGTAACTCGTTTGATTTAATAAAGCTGTATAGGTCATTCTGCCCTTATACTGTTATTGGTTCTAACTTCCTTTGGCCAATTTTCTAAACTTAAAACAACTAATAATATGGTAAGTATCACACATTCTAACACTACGTCGCACGCATTCTTCTTTAGTCAAAAAAATAAAATAAAATAAAAAGAGTACTCGCATTCTTGTTAAATTTTGTATACATTGCCAAGACAATATATGAATTGGTAGTCATTTGTGAATCTATTAGTATAATGTTGTGAATCATCTGTTTGAGAATGACAATTTATATTGTCCCATCATTTGATAAATTTGGATAAATAAGAGATCTCTAGTATTAGGGTAGCCCCGCATTGCTTATATAGCAGCTTCTCTCTTCCTATATATATATATATATATATATATATTTAAATAATAATAATAATAATAATCATCATCATCATTCCACGCTCTTTGCACTTGTGCCATTAGGCATTAAGCGCTTTCAAAGTGGGGCTTACACTAGTGGTGGCGGCTTCAGACTCCAAATTATCACATTGTACTAATGTATCAACAACATTGAGAATGAATAAACGAATTCTTCCTCCAAAATGTACCAATATCTTCCAAGTTTCAAAATTTTAAGGCCAAATTTTTTAAGTTAATTGTGAGACAACTATTTTATTGTCATTAGTCATTCAAGTTACTTGTATGATCGGAAAAAATAAATAAAATAATTTGGATATTTTAATAAATTTGTCTATAACTTTGGTTGCCCAAAACTTAGAACAATATTATTCGGACACAAAAAGGAAAAAATAATTTGATCATTACTATTAGAATAACAACAAAAATAGTGTTTTAGTTAAGCTATTGTAATAGTTGGTTAGTATGTCAATTATTAGCCAAGCCGGCATTTGTTTAAAAATAGTGGCATGAACAGGTCAACTTTGGTGATACCATCACAATATGGGCTGGATGACTGGATCATCGGGGATCCGTATCCATGTAATATAACAACTAAATCCAAACGGTCTCCTCCACAGATGTGAAACCAATATGAACTCAACATGTCAACTAGAAGCCCATTTTGTTGGTATGGATTTTGTTTTGACAAAGGTAATTCGCCTTGATGTTGGGGCACCTGGGTGGGCAAAATCACAACCTACGGCTGTTTTTGATGGGCCTCAAAGTACATTGAACTCACATATGGTCCTATGGATCTCGGCAAATGGATGGGTCTGGTCGTTTTTAAGGTTCAAATGACATTTTTTAAACCACTTTTCAAGCATTTTTTTTTAGGATACTTGTAAAAACTATTGACTTTTTGTGACATCTTATAGCTTGTAGTGATAAAAATAATGATGTGATTCACAAAAGATCACAACTAATTACGGCTAATCCCAAAAATATCATTTTAAAAAATAGTCAAAAAAATCAGTTTTGGCCAAATCACTACTTAGATCCAAATCCATCGTTCCTGCTTTTTTCTTTGGTTTTTTTTTCTTCAGTCATAGAGTTGGCTCAATGGCTCCTTTATTTGTTATGCCCTTATGCTTCGAATTAAGAGACGGAAAAAATAAATAATTAGAAACCTTCGCAAATTTGGGAAAAAGAGTTCATGCTGAAGATAAATGTTATCCCGATCAAGATATAACTTTCCTTGTTCAAATAACAATCAAGGTGAAATAGAATCGGCAACAACAAATCTCCTTTATCATAAATTCGTTTTGCACGTTCGTTATTAGAAGTAGTTCATATAAAGTAGAGGATAAAAGATCGGACTAATAATATATACAATATCTGGATTCTCTATATAAATGTTACATAATTAGGTCTCGTTCTTAAGAAAGCATGAATATAATAAGAGTATCCATCGAAAAAAGATCTCACTAAGATGATTATCTCATGGTTATTGAGAATAAATCAAATCAGGTCATTCTATCTATCAATCTTCCTGACGCGCTCTTATGTAACCCAGCCAAAAAGACAGAGAAAAATAAGTCATTCACAACCATTAATGAAAGATTCCTCTAAAAGTTAAGGATTAATAATCCTTCTTAAAAATTGAACGGTTTCAACTTGATTTGAAATAATTATTAAGTGGGTTTTCTTTATATAAAAACTAAACAAGTCTAAAATTATGTTAGGTAAAAAATATTACATATTGCTAATAGATGCATGAAGAGTGTTAAGTCTATTTTCTTTTTCAATTCTTATGTCTTAATGTTTAATATATGAACTGTACTAAAATGATTCACATTATAATAATATTATAAGTACAATAATATTTATATGTCAAATAATAGGATATGAGAGTGAAAATAAAAGTGGATTATGCATTTTTGCTTATTTTTCTTATTTCTGTTGACATGGTCAACCATTGGCACATGACTTGACTAGAGTGACTTTAATAGTGGGGATAAGCTTAATTATTAGAGAGAAATTTCCTGTACCAGGTAATTTATATTGGAACTTTTTTTTTATGACAACATATTTGTTTATTGCCCAGAAATAACTATATTAAACGTGAAAGTGTTTCCTATATACACAAATACAAGAAAGAAAAAAGGTTAAGAAAAAATTGAAAATTTCGAATTTCAATTTTCATTGTAATGGCATCATAACGAAGGCAACCACCCGTTGAAAAGAAAGAGAGGAGACCGCAAACGTGGATTTCAGATAGGGAGCTAGCCAATCATAATGCTTTTTCATGCCACGTGTCAAGCTCTGGAATGAGGCTCCCAAGGCCGAACCAACATGGATAATAAACAAACCAATACCAAACACCGAAAATTTGATCCCAAAAAAACTAAAAAATATACTTTTTTTTTTCTTCTCTTTGGAAGCAATCAGCTACCAAAGTCAGAGGACTGAAACTCCTTACTCTTTCAAGGATAGGAATCGCTTAGCTTTGGCCACATACGCTGGTATCACAATGGCAGCAGCATCGGCGGCGTATGCGGCGACCACCACCGTCGTCGTCCCTCGCTTCTCGAGTCAACCCACTCGCTGCTCCGCCTTGCCTCACCTCCCACCTCGCCTCTCCTCATCTTCATCTTCATCTTCTTTTCCTCTAAGACAAGTTTCGGGTATAGTTTTCGTCTTTGATTTCTTTGAGGCATTTCGTCGAACACTTGTATTTCGAGCGAATTGGTTTGTTCTGGTAACTAAACACGTAGTTTTTTTATCTGGGTTTTTCACCTTTAGTACGAGTGAGAAGATTTTGATTGTTTTTGGTTGAATTATGTGACTTCTCTTGTTGAATGCTGAAGCTGTTTAGGATTTTCTTACGTGCTTTTCGTGGGGGGGAAAAAAATTATGAGGTAGCGGCGTGCTGTCAATTGGCTGCTGAAATTATTTGTGGGTTCTGCTGAATTTCGAGAATTTTGGAAGAGAAAAACGTTATTTAAGGGTGTGCAAGTAATTTTGCGCTTCTGATTTGTTTTTATGATGATGTATTATTTGCAATTGAAGGAACAAATTTTTACGGTTTTGACCTTCTGGTTCTTTGCAATCCAAATTCATTGCTATGACATGGAAACTGATCGCCTTTGTTTGAAACACATAGATTTAACTACACATGCGTACATATAAATGTTTTGACTGGCTTATGGTAGAAACCAAGTTTGGAAGCCCAACATAAAGGATAAGCGTTGTTTATACTAAAACCTCTTCTTGGTCTTTCAAAAATAAAAAAAAAAACCCTCTTCTTGGTTTGTATTAATGAAACGTAAATTGAGTTCATGCTGTTCCTTTTCTCGCTTCATTCTATGCTCAAGTAGCATGTTTTCTTGAATCTAGAGTCTGGGAGGCCTTTGCTCCTTCAGATTAAAGCTTCATCTTCAGAAGAAACATCCACTTCTGTTGATGCTGGTGAGCTTTTCACAGACTTGAAGGAGAAGGTTAGAACTACAGCTAATATTGTGTTATCATTAAAAAATAAGTTTTTCTCATTTCTGATTTTCTTAGTGTTACGAATTACACCCAGTCCATCGACTTTTTGGTTTGAAATGATTTTCTTGATGTTCCTTATTAGTGGGATGCAGTTGAAAACAAGTCCACAGTACTTCTGTATGGAGGTGGGGCAATAGTTGTCGTCTGGCTCTCCTCAATACTTGTTGGTGCCGTCAACTCGGTGCCTCTGGTAAGTCAAATTTTTAAGTAGAATTCACCCTTCTATTCTCAATATCAAGGAGATGACAAATCTTGAAAACATCGTTTGGAGAAAGTAGGGTTCGCCCTTATATTCACTATGTTTTTCTATGTGCAAATTAATTAAACTACTCTGAGTTGAGCTTCTTCTCTTATCAGCTTCCCAAGGTCTTGGAGTTGGTAGGGCTAGGATATACGGGTTGGTTTGTCTACCGTTACCTACTCTTCAAGGTAAATTTGGGACTCTTAACAATGTTGACGTGCTCTGAATCTAATCTTTTGTTTTGCTGAACAGTAGCCAGTAGGCGCTGCATTCCAATATATTGTTTACCATTCCTGTTAACAAGAGCTGTTTAGTATGAACAACATCATTCTTTCTGTCATTGAGCGCTTAAAGCACATGTCTATAATTGCCGTTTATGTTTAGATACTTAAAACAGAAATCAGACGTCTGTTTTTATTTTTCCTCACAGTCAAGCAGAAAAGAACTAGCTACAGATATTGAATCCTTGAAGAAGAAGATTGCTGGAACAGAGTAAATGCATCTGTGCGGTGGCAAGACTTGAAGCATGTTACTCTCTGTTATCCCTTTATTTTGGTTTATGTATTTCCCCGTAAAGAGGCATTTGTATCCTGTGATGTGATGTAGAATCGTTTTTGTATCAATCCTGGTAACCCTTGTATTTCCCTTCATCCTTTCAATAAGACGTGACAATTTTCATGTCTGTCTCTACATTGATTATTCTTGGCAATTATTTCCAGTGATAACACGAAAAAGAATCTTAGCTCTTTAGTTATACATCGACCAACTAGTTTGGATAAATGTTCATGAAATTGGAGACTGCTCAAAAAGGAGACGTCTTAGCTATCGTATGGCATCAAACTAGACTTTACTTCAAGCCAACATGAAAGTAGACGGGGCAAATGTAAGTTATTGCTATACCATTGTCTCTGAACTTTTGGGAAGTTACTCTTATCTAAGAAAAGGAAACTATGTTTACACCGACCATTGAACTAGAAAATAAGTAATTAACAAAAGGGCAAAGGACAAAGCAGAGAAGCTCAATGAAACGGGACCACATACTAGATTCTCAAATATCTAATTTAATTCGAGAAGCCATTCAAGTCATCAAACAATAAGTTTTCATGTAGCCAGAACATGTCATGACTCATGTCTCATGAAATTAACAAGATAAATAAAACAAAACGTGAGGGTGATAATTGTTAATAGCTCGAGAAATACAACCGTGAACGTGCTCCATGAGAAAAGAAAAACCTAAACCTGCCATTATCATGACGTTGGTATGGCCTAATCATCATTATCATCATCATCAAACCACGAAAAATCAAAAATCATTCTGGAAAAAATTAAATTAAAGCAGAAAATAACTCGTTTAAATCCAAACCGAAACACTATTCATATAAATTTCAATATAACATGCAATATAATCGTAGGATTAAGACCATCCTCATCCTTGAATCCAATCCAATCAAACCAAACCCACCAACACCAACACACACAATTGAAGCACCATATGCAAAACTGTGTCAACATCGCAATAAAACAAAGGAAGAAGCTAAAATAAAACTCGATTATCGCATCAAATTTAGTACCCATAATACATATATGTGATCAAATATCCAAATTATAATAAACCCTAAACAGAACACTAGTCAAATTGAGGGAAAAAAAAATAAAAAATTGGTTATCAATGTCGTCGAATCAAATCTAATCAAAACGACAATCGTTTATTGGTTTAAATGTTATCAATTTCGTCCTCCGCAAAGTCGATATAATCATTGCCTTCGCCAACGTCCTCGTCATCGAGGCCACCGGCAACACCCTCATTGAGCCTGGTAGACTCCGGCAACTCTCCATAGGCCTTGAGCAGCCTGGCCTCGTCGGGCATGTACTTGAGGATGACGTCGGCCTTTTCGTCCTGGTAGTCCCTGAGGGCGACGAGGATGACGTCGCCGGCGGCGATCCAGACCTTCTTGTGCATCTTCCCGCGAATGTGGCAGAGGCGCTTGGCGCCGTCGATGCACATGGCCTCGCAGCGGCCATTGCCGAGCATGCGGAGGACCTGGGCGTACTCCTGGCCGTCCTCCTTGAAAACCAGCTCACGCTTCTCGTCGTCCGCCTCGTTCTTCCCCCTCTTCCGATTCTTGCCTCCCTTACCCTTGTTCTTCGGCATGGCTTGGCTTGGCTTGGCTTGGCTGGTTAGCTTAGGGTTTGCTTTGCTTGAAGAGAAATAGAAAACCCTAAAGAATGAATCGAGTCGAGCTTTTGTCTACGACTAGTGTGTAAATGTCTCTCAGAAAATACGAATGCCGCTCTTTTATCTCCCTCTATTGCGTGGAGAGGTCACGAAGTAGAGTTGGAATTGGAAACAGAGACTGAATTTAGGCGGTGCATGTGATCAGACGGTTTTACCCTTTAACCCAGCTATAGAAGAGTGAAAAAAAAAAAAGAATAAAGATAAAACCTATCGCATTTGCATTTTCTCCCTTCTCTCCACCTATTTAAGAAAAAAGAGTGATTACA
This sequence comes from Parasponia andersonii, assembly GCA_002914805.1. Classification (NCBI taxonomy): domain Eukaryota; kingdom Viridiplantae; phylum Streptophyta; class Magnoliopsida; order Rosales; family Cannabaceae; genus Trema; species Trema andersonii. The sequence continues at coordinate 207,556 of JXTB01000258.1, forward strand.
ACTACATCCCATGTGGTTTTATTTATTTATTTTTTTTTAACTCAACCTTGCGTTTGAAAATTACATTTTCACCCGTGTAAAATTTAATTTTGCAAAAAAGGTATCAACCAATTAAAATTTTGCTCTCATGTTTTGAAACTAAAATTATTTTAAAAATTAAAATTTCACTCTCATTTCATTGTTTTGAAATATTTTATTGTTATAAAAAGATCTGATATTGAAAAAATACAATAGATTTCTACTAATTTAGAAGCTATTGTTAGAATGAATATGAGATTGCAAATACCAAACACAAATCTTAGATTAGTTATGCAAAACTGATAAGCATGAATTCATTTAGTATACCTAAATCCATAATAGATGATGACTATATTTGGAAAGTTGAACTTAAAGGAGAAGTGATGAATGACGAATAGTGATGCCTGAGAGTTTGGTCTTCTATGTAACCTAATTCCTAAAACACTCAGATAGAACTTTCTGTAATTGATGGTAAACCACATAGAGAATGAGCATATGTGAAAAGGAAGTGAGGACCATAACCCTAATATATTCTTTACATAGTCTCTTGTTGGGTATCTATCACACCTAACTAGATGACTAATAGGGTATTCATATTGGTTCCTATACCCAATTAGATATCTTGACCCAATCATATTAAATCACTTGTTAAATCTGCTTAAGAATAATATGGCATAATACAATTGTTTAAAATATGTGGCCCAACACAGAAAATAAAATTTCCTAACAATCTCACACTTGGGTCACATATGTACCAAATACAATTATATTACAAAACTGTAGTATAGCCATGAATATACCATATTATTCCTCAATATCCCCAAAGTTGCAATCTTATCCATCAGACATATCAGCACGAAACCAAAGCGCTCGTCGTTGTATTTATTTAGATGGCAAATAGAACGCTCAATAATCACCGTACTAATACACCTATATGACACAGATCCAGTATAGAATGTGGTATCGAAATTACACGTAATATGATTTGTCGTACCTATTTCCAACTGATCCACCCAAAACTTTATTAAGATTGACCTTAGTCTTTTCCTTTTAGTGCATTACTGTAAACCTTATTATTAACCACAATGAGAAAGCAAGAAATTATGTAATGCAGCATATAATATATTATGAACAGAGTCTACAATGAAAGCTGTCACATCCCAAAACCAGGGCTAGTGGTAGAAGGGAAATTTCACAAAGATGAGAAATTCTTTGATTTATTTGAAAAGTGTCAAAAGTTCTAGTTTTATAAAACGGTTCATTTAAATAAAATAATTAGAATTTCATCCCGTGAACCACTCCCACAGTTCGTATACACCATTAAATATAGATAGAATAATAATTTAAAAACGCGAAGTCAAATATAAATCTAAGCATCATCATCATCCACACCAAAAATCAAACACCAGAATGACATATATAAGTTCACAGACAAAGATAGAATGTAGTAATCTTGGTTCAATGCTAAATAAAACCCAAACAATCTAAACACCACGATAAAAAGCTTCTAGCATTACTAAGAAATGAACTACAGTCAAGATGTCCTCTTACTCCTCTTGATCTCCTAAGTTGCACTGGACACCACCTGTGAAAGAAGGTAAGGGGGTGAGTATAAAATACCCAGTAAGAAAAATAATTATCCAGTCGAAAATATTTTAGTAATGGAGAATTCCTGCATGGTCAGTTTAGTCCAAAAAATATATATATATATATATAATCCAAACCGAAAATGCATATATATATATATATATATATGGCACCAATCCAGTAGGTATTTTTTTTTTTACCTATGCATAGGTATCAATTTGGCCAATGAAAATTTAACATGTACATTTTTTTATTGTAAAATGTAAAAGAGAGAAAGAGCATTAATGATGCACATCTTTTCATGCACTTCATTATAGCCATTAGATCACCATTAAATGGTGATCCAACAGCTAAAAAAAAATACTTACCCATAGGTAAAAAAAATATCTATTGGATTGGCAACCATATAAATATATATATAAAGCAGTGTAATCAAAACCATTCAATTCATATGCACATGACACAAATCAATCCATACCCATGAGCTCTCATCCTCTCATCTGTGGAAACCCAGGATGATGGCACTAAGTTTGCCTAACAGCTTACCTGACACCTAAGCCCATACCCGGAGGGGCCACCTATGTGTCGCCTATCAAACTTGGAGGGGCAACCGAATTGCCTATGCCTGCCAAATGGGGAGTAATCAGAAGTAACAGAACCCCGCGCGCGTTTACGGACTCTACACCATCGGTGGGGCACACAACGCCACACTGTAAACCCACGATGCTAACACAGTGCTCATGTATGATTCTATGACACGTGCAATACAGAACTTAAGTGTGAAAATAATCATACTCGGGTTTTTCAATAAAATCAACATACTAGGTTTTATAGGATAACGGGCAGCACAACGACTCTATTTTTAATATACCCAAAATAACTTGCACTCAGAAAATTCCCAGAGCAATACAATATGTATATATCATACAATCAATTCCCATCACAGATGTTCAAGAAAACCAAAAATCACATTTGTTCTCATATGTTGCAGAAAATAAGTTTTATTTGAAAACGATATAAAACAGGGATAATTGAGTCCCTACCTCTCTCAAATAGCGATATCACGATATTGAATTCTCAAGGTGTCGTTGACGATCATCCAAAGGGTCGGGAACCAATTCCAAACCCTCGATTGTCTTCTTGCGAAAAACCAACTTCTTAATAGAGGTTTAATTCTACAAGCAGACATCTTCATTGAATTCCTAGCAATCAAAATAGCTAGGTTAGACATATGACTTGTCCAATCCGGATCCAGGCCCACACCGGGCTGGTGGCACGCAAATCAAGATAAATCTTAGCCATCTGATTTCGATTTCCATACTGGTCACAAAATATAGGCAATATATATATATATATATCAAACTCCCCCATTTTTCGAGAACAATCCAAAAATGACCACAAAAACAGAATCTAATAGCCGGATCAAAAAGTTAACTTAAACTTAAAATATCAAAAAATGGAGACTTTTGATTCGAGCATTATAGGGTTAAGATATATATACCTTGATAATCCTTGCAATGAGACGAATCCAATGAGCCCAGTTTGAGGTCGAACGGAGGCCAGAATCGTCACCAATGACGAAAACTTCTCCGCGGCTACTTTCTCTTCTCTGGCTTCGGTGGGCTTCTCCGGCAGCTCCTGGTGGTCGGCGTCGAGCTCGCAGCGGCCTGGGGAAGACTCGACAGTGGTCTGCTTGGCTGGACGATGGTGGGAGGCGAGCTGCGGCGACCCTACGCCTTCGGCCGAGGGAGATCTGAGAGAAAGAGAGCGTCGGGGTGGGAGAGAGAGAGAGAGAGAGAGAAATGACAGGGTACGTGGCCTTATTTTATGGGGCAGTGTAATTTTTCAAAAATTGCACATAAGTTCCCAAATCTTCAAAAATCTGTCAATTCTGTCTCCCAAAAATTTCAATTTAATCTTTCTGCACAAAATTTTTACAAATTAATCCCCCCAATATTGTATCCGAAAAATTGGTAAAATGTCTAAATTACCCTCCCAAAATTGGACACTGCTCACCACCATGATCATAATTGACAGCCTTAAATTTCTTATTAAGCTAATTTTCAATCTCAACTTCATAAGCTTTAAATACGTCTAATGATTGTGACTTCTCATAAATCAAATATATGTATTCATAGTGAGAATAATCATCTATGAACGTGATAAAGTATTGTTGTCCATTCCAAGAAGCCGTAGGGAATAGACCATAGATATTCATACGTATAAGTTCTAAGATGCTAGAGCTCCTATTGGCACCTAACTTCCTAACTTTTGTCTATTTCTCCTTTATACACTCAATTTAGACTTTAAAGTCTACCAGATTAAGGGAACCAAGGATCTCATCAGACACAAGACATTCAATTCATTGTTTAGAAATGTGTCCTAAGCGTCTGTGCCACAATATCGATGAATTCTTATTAGTTAATTTTCATTTTGTATCTCTTGAATTAACATACAAAGTTTCATTAATAGAGGGTTGGGTATTTAACATATAAAGATTATCAATAAGAACATCGGTACCAACAACAATTGAATCACACATGAGACTAAATTAATTATTTCCGAAAGAATAAGTAAATCTAGATTTATCTAATATAGAAATAGAAACCAAATTCCGCTTTAAAGACGGAACCACAAAAGCCTTATATAAATCCAAATATTTTTCAGAATTTAAAAACAATCTAAAATGCCTAATGGCCTTTGCTGAAGTTGTTTGATCGTCGCCCACATAGATGACTCTTTCATCTTCACTTGACTTCCAGCTTCACAGGTAACCCTTCATAAAAACACTAACATGAGTAGTAGTACCAGAATCTATCAACTAAGTGTCCTTAGGTATAGAAGTTGAATTAACTTCAGAACAAAAATAAATAAGAAACTCACTCTTCTTAATAGTACATTCCTTCTTCAGGTGTCCACCTTTTCCAAAAAAGAAACAACCTTACTCATCTTGCTTCTTCTACACCTTAGCAGGTTGAGCTACTACAACTCCTTTACTCTTATTCATTTTCTTCTTCTTTGCCTTAGAGTTAGTGGTCAAGTTAGTACTTTCAGGCCTTTCGGCTTTGAATTTCTCTTCCTCTTGAACACAAATGGCTATTAACTTATTACTATTCCATTTGTCCTTTTGGGCATTGTATATAGTCTGTAGGTTCCCATACTAATTAGGAAGAAAAAGTAAAACTAAGGCCACAAGTAAATCCTCATTAATTTCTAACTTAAGTTCTTTATACTTGTCGGCCAAATGAGACATTTACATGATGTACTCCCTTATGTTTCCTTTGCCGCTATATCTCATTGAGATGAGTTTTCTTAAGGCAGTAATTATCTCACCCTTTTCATTCTTGAGATATAATTTCTCAAGAGTAGTAAGAAAAGCTTTAGTATTTTCTTCTTTTAGCAAAGAGCCTCGCATAATTTCCGGAATAGAGCATTCCATGATCATGACACTTATACGATTATACTTTTCCCATAGCTCAAAATTCCTTTTATTCTCAGTGGAACTTTCCTCCATAAGAGCAGCCGATTGATATTTTTCTGAGTGCTAGTTCAGGATTTATACAATCCAGTATGATGATGACATTCTTTTTCCAAGCCTTAAAGTTTATGTCCATAAGCACAGGAATAATACTCAAATTGGCAAAAACACTAGCAGCAGAAACTGAACAGAGAATAAAATAATACCACAAAATAAACATGCTCACAACTTAAATATTATATATAGATATACAAATTAATCACAAAATATGAAAACATGGCATATATCACATAATCACATAAAGTGTGTTACCATCATAAGATATCTAGTGCAACATTAATGGGCTTTCCTTTGGGCCGACGTATTAACTTTCAAATGGTACTCTCAGGTGTAATAATCAAATATTGATGATAACTTCTGTCAGATAATAAAACTTCTTTTGAGCCGATTTATTATCCATATAGAAGCCAAAGAATCGTCAAATACTCATTCTCACAGGTATATTTATTGTCGTGCCAAATGATCACCTTCCTTTAGGCTAGTAATCATCCGCATTAACAATAAACTTATAACTTCTTTATACATTAGACTAACAAAACTACACAACAGAGATTACTTTGATAACATGTTGCTTTATCGTGTTTAATCTAATATACAAGACAAATATTGAAAAGAAAATTAACCGAAATGCCCGAAAATCGACTAAAAAATAGTCGAAAAACTAAAATTTTCTTTGCTGGAGGAATCGATCGATCAGTTGGCAAAATCGGTCGAGTAGTTGGCAGAATTGGTCGACCGAATCTACCAGTTTTGGTTGACCAAAAATCACAGAGACCAAATTGTGGTTTCAACAACTTTCATTGACCTGAAAACCACAACCTTCGGTCGACCAAAGGTTCGGTCGACCGAAAAGCCATCTTCGATCAACCGAATATGACAATGACCAAATTATCAGATTCAATCTTTCTAAAATTAGCTCGTCACTTTATCAACCCTATAACGAAATAGGATTTTTAACAGACAAATGTGAGTGTTTTAATCCATAATAGGTCGAAAATGGGTTAAAACTCCATGATTTAAGTAAAAAATGACTGAAATCTGCCTTAAAATCAATCTAAAAATCAAAATTTTACTAAAAATCATCCTGTTGGAACAGTGTTTTTGATAAACCAAAAACTAGAATCGGTTTGTCGAAAACACTATTCTAGTATGAATCTGAAAAATTCCAAATTCGCTTAAATTGCTTCAAACATCAAAATAAACATGAAAATGATGTTTTTGACCCCAAATCTAAAATATGAATGACCTAAAAGCCAAAATCTAATCATCATAGCATCAAATAATCAATCAATTATATAAAATCACATATCATGCATGTATAATCTAAACCTTAGAAATCCAAATAGGCATAGATTACGAAAACTACAAACATGCATGAAAACTTAATCAATTTTAACATAAAATCCTGCTCTGATGTCACTTGTTGGAATGAATATGGGATTGCAAATTCTAAATACAATCCCTAGATTTTTCATGCAAAACTAATAGGTCTGGATTCATTGAGTATACCTGAGTCCATGATAGATGATGACTACCTGGATGGTTGAACTGAAAGCAGAAGTGATGAATGACGAATAATGATGTCTGAAGGTTTGGTCTTCCATACAACCTAGTCCCTAAAACACTCAGATAAAACTCTTTGTAACTGATGGCAGGCCACAGAAAGAATGAGCGTACGTGAAAAAGTGGTGGGGATTATAACCTTAATATGTTCTTTATATAGTCACTTGTTAAGTATCCATCACATCCAACTGGGTAACTAACAAGGTATCTACATTGGTATCCATACCCAATTGGATATTCTAATCCAACCTTGTCAAATCACTTATTGGATCTGCTTAAGAATAATATGGCCTAATATAATTGTCCAAAATATGTGGCCCAACATAATAAATAGAATTTCCTAATAGCTATTTGGAAATAATTCTTGTTTCAATACAACAGAATAAGAGTGTATTTTCATTAATTAAAACTTTTATTCTAAAAATTTAAACCTTACAGAGGTGAAATTGAAATTTTATGTTAATTCTCAAGGGATGAAATGTAATTTCTAAAAATATAAAACTAAAATTTAAAAAATAAAAAGGGACATATTTATAATTACACATTTTTTAATAATTAATTAATAATAGTTTTTTCTCTTTCAAAAAAAAAAAAACAAAAGTAATAATAATATCTTTTGTCGCGATTTTACTTTTGAAATATGAGAATTTGACATAGATAGTTCTATTTATACTAAAATCACTTTTCTAAGGGATAGTTTAAAAATAATGTTTAGTAGTGTCGCTATGTTACAGAAATCACAGTATTTAGAATAATAAAATTATGAATTTTTTTAATGGTTGTATAGTCAGAGAACAACATATCAGAAAAGTCATTTCTGAAAATACTCTTAAAACATTCTTCGTTTACTCTTAAAACATTCTTCGTTTTAGTTTTAGTCGAAACTGTTCGTTATCCTGGAAGTTTTGTAAAAGAACATGTGCGAACGTCTACAAACAATGATGTACGCCTACAAATATTGGACATCAGGCAATACGATCCTTTCTCAATTTCATGAGAACATAATATGGTAGTTGGTTATTAAATAGAAGAATTTTATCGACCCGCGTTTCCAGTTGAAAATTGCTATTCTTATCATATTAAAACTCTATCCAAAATTTCCATTAAACCCTTCATATCACGATGGTATGTACATGGTAGTTGTGTGTGTAAGGTTCTCTTCACAATTCATATAAGTACCCTGTGACAGTGATAAAATGGTAATAGATAAAAAATAAACATTTCTAATTATCAGCCTCAAAGAGAGTCTCACGTGATGTCTAGTTATTGCATTTTTGCATTCGAGGATGATACATCATACAGACATACAGATAAATAAAATAAACAAAATGGTTAGGGCTACATGGTAGAGTAGTTGCATTCGATCTAAAACTTCTGACAAACACTTAGTCGGAGAGAGGTCGGTGCTTGATCGTAAGCTCTGCTCTAAGATGGAGAACACCATTTATAAAGAAGGGACTATCATCGGCAATGAAGCTAGCCCACGGCAAAGCAAATAAGTTTCGGTAACCAACCGCCTTGCCCCCAGTAAATGTGTAGTTGCCCTTGTATTTGCTTACAAACTCTTCAGTTTGCTGGTTTGGCTGCTGTGGCTGCTGCACTTTTGTCCTTGCCGCGAATTCATAGTCCACAGCAAAAGTCACCGACCCTTTTTCCTGCATTCCCAGAAAGAGACCAAAACAGTGGAAAGAACTCTGCTGGTCCATGTTGCAATGGGCTGACAGGAAGAAACCTTGTCCTCCCAAGTGGAATGCCTGAGAATAAACCCGCCCTGAAGGATATAAATTTGCACACTCCTCCCGCTTGAGGTCCAAGTAAACAACACATTGCTGCCTAGGAAGTTCGAACTCAACCACCTTAACAGGACGGTACTTGTAAGCCCGCTCCACAAAGTGACGGTTCGAGGAAGCAGTGTCCTCCAAAGCCAGTGCTCGCTGCCGATGTGGAACTTCAGCCTTAAAAAATAAGGCCTCAAGCACAAGCTTGGATGCCACTTCAGGGTCAAAATCATTACACGTTAAGACCTTCTTCAGTTTCCGACAAGTCATGTAAGGAAAGCGAATGAATCGTGCAAGTCGGGCACCCAAGACTTCTCGCCGTTCTTCTAATTTTGTGTATTGAGCTCTAGCCCACTTCAACACAAAGTCATAGACAGCATCCTCAGATGCGATTTGCAGATCATCACTAGCCAATATCGCCTCTATTCCAGCCAAAGGCAAGGCCATAACCTCTTCTTGAAACCTGGTTCAAAAAAACTGAATAAGCCTTCCAGAAAAGCAAATTGCATGCATTATCATTTGACAATTGGAACAAATTCTCAAGAATATAATCACTGGTATGTTGTGAACATGTAATCACATAGCCATGGATTCGTTCAAGCTATACTGTGTGACTGGCTACCACCATTAAACAAAAGTGTTCCATTTGCATGTGGTAACAGCATAAAGATTAAAGACAAAGTCCTAAAATTTTTCTTCACAATGAAAATTCTTACCTCCATGCTAGTTTAGAAATAAACGGAGAAAAAAATTAGTGAAGATAGTTATAAGAACAATCCACAAAATATGAGCTTACTTTGTAATGTCCCTGTAGCGGGCAGCAAGATACTGCTTCGCTGCATCAGTCAATGGCTGCACTGCTTCCGCCATCAAGACACTTGAAGGAAGCTCAAGATAAAGCAATGCAGACTCAGGTGTCATTGGCATATTCCGCAATAGACGGCTGCAATACCTCATACATGATGCAACCTCAAACTTGTCAGCAGCCATCAGTACGTCCAGCAAATCAGGGGCTGAGGTAGTCAATAGCGTATTACTGTACATAAAATTCAGGAGCTCCATGAGTGCAGCTTCCTCTGTACCACAGAAACAAACCACAACAATTCAAGGTTACTTCACCAGGCACGACCAATAAGTTCATAGTTACAAATTCCAATATAAGCAAAGAAGTAGCATAAGAGACACAGGCTAATCATAATTTCTGCAGTACCAGATGCACTGATCCGTAAAGTTACATGCCGTTGCTCTGACTCCCTCATTCCGTTTGAAAAAAGCTATAATAAGAAAAGGCAAGGAAATAAGGAAAGGTTAAGTGATATATCAAGCATAGAATAGAATTATGGGCATATCCTCTAATATTCTAACAATTTCTGTACCTTATAGAAGAATGGACTCTTGGCTGCCAAAATAGGGGAACTGATGTGCAATGTTTTAACTCTCACAACTGTTGAACAATCCATGCTCCAGTCTGACTCATTGCTGTTTGCTTCTTCATCACCTATTCAAATGCAAGTCTCTGAGTTTAGAATGTGATGTCGAGCAAGGAAGAGAAATGAAGAGAGAAGGGGATGAAAAGAAAAAGAGAAAAACTGGAAGAGAGAGAACAATCTTAGACAGAGGTTTGTGAACTGCTCAATAATGCTCATCAACAATTTTTTTTTTCTTTTTCTTTTTAAAAAAAAATCTTAATCATCTAATAGCTTATTTCGCATCACAATGTGTACGACATAATAATTCCACATTCATTTCTGAACTGCAGACTGCTTGGAAGACAAATTTTTTCTCCCCACAAATGTAAGAATATTCCATTTAATTAGCCACCGAAGAAAACATGTGCTTTAAATTTTCTAAAATTGCAAGAAAATACAAAGATTGATTAGACACAACCTGATTTAAGACGGTAAGAATACCTGAAGGTGATTCTTCAATCATGGCAACTGCTTCCTCGTCTTGATTTTCACAGCCATCCAATTCATCCATGTCAGGCTGGTTGCAATTCAAGATTTGTTCCTCCGGGCAGCCACTTAGATCCACGACTGAAATAGAACATCACATGCAAACTTAATATCACCGATAAAGCACAAGAAACCATTGCTTTCTCAACTCAATATACATTAAGGAAGCAGCAAAATCTTATTACAAATATATCACATCTTCCAAATAAGGAAAAAACTATTCAAGCTTATTAAAAGGTTAAATCTTCACGAGATTCACCATTATTTAAAGATTTCATTTTTTTCCCCCTTCCCACAATTTTTCAGGCAACAAAACTCTAGCTCCACAATAAATAAAGCAAAAATCTTCAAAATTTCCTAATTTAATTTCTTTCAAAACAAAATCTTCTTTTTTCATTCGTAACATTCAATCTATTCCACATTCTCGGTCTAGCTCAGAAACCCAAAAAGACCGTCTTTCAACGGGTCCAAACCTCTAGCAAAACAATTCAAAATTCAAAACCCTAATAACTCCATCCCCCCAAATTTCCCTGTAACTTTCTGGGAAACCAAGCAAGAACTCAAGAATAGAAAAAGAAAACCCAAAAACGAAAAGAAAAGAAAAGAAGACAGACCGTTTTCCTTCTTGATATCCTCTCTCCTCCTCTTGCGGTGGCGGGCCCAATCGGCGATACTGGTACAGGCATCGGAATCAAGCCTGGCGTCAGGCGAATCACCCATGATCTCGATCCTAAGCTGGCGGTCGGAGAAGTTGCTGACGTTGAAAGCGAAGCCGAAATTGGCATCGGAAGACGAAGAAACGCTCCTGGGAAGGTCGGCGGCGTCCACGACCGTTCTGAGGTCAAAGAGATCCGAATTCGAATCCCGCATCATCAAAAGGACCAAACCCTAGAAATTCAAGGATGAGAGAGGAAGAAGACCAAGAAGAAGAAGCTCAAGCGGCGGGGGTTGAGGAGGTTTTTTTGATTGATTTCAGGCAAAAGCTTACCTCAAAATGAAAAAACAACAAAAACAAAATTGGGAGTTTCAAATAAGGGTTAGGGCTATATAGTAATAATAATAAATGTTGTTTTTTATTTTTGCTACTTTTCTGATCTACAATTTTTGAGGACTTGTCCCACACTGTTATTTATTTATTTGTTTTTAATGTCTGTTTTTGGTCCTCAATTTACCATAAGGCTTTGAGTTTTGACCATTAGTTGTTGTTGTTGCAGATTATTTGTAATTTGTTGAATTTAAATTTATTTGGTGGTGTCTTAAAACGAAATTATTATTTGATTTAAAAAAATAAAAATAAATTTGGGAATGAGAATGAAACAATAATGGTTAATTCAGGTAACAGAAACAGCCCACTCCGGCTTCTATTTGTTTTTCTTGTTTTTAATTTAGTCTTATTTTTGGTATTTTGGGGTTGGTGCATCTGACTTGGAGTTTGTGTCACACTTTTAATTTATGAGGTGGCGAAAAACTATATAGAAAAATTATTATGGAATTTGCAGCCTAGTTGACAGCTCTTGACAAGCGGTAAGGTCAATTTTGGTGGGGTATTGGGTACTGGATTTGGTTATCTTTCTTTCTTAATTTCCTTCTTCTTTTCTTTATTTATCTTTTTTTTTGGATTAATATATTTCCCTTCTTATTTTTTTTCCATTTGTGACAAGGTCGTTTGTTGGTTAATTAATAAACTTGCGGTAGCAAAAGGGCTTTGGACAAAGAAAACGTAGTACGGTAGATATTTTTCAAATAATAATAATAAAAAAAACAGATAACGAGACTAGTAAATTTGTATAATCTGGAAATTAATTGAAAAATAGTTGAACGGGAAGGGATTTGTTTAGGTTCATTTTCGTTTCTGTTTTCCTTTTAAAAACAGAAAATGAAAATTATTCTTAGAACTTTGTTTTTGTTTTTTAAAAGTTTTACAAAAAAATTCAAAAAAAAAAAGTAGTAAGAAGAAATTTCTAACATTTTTATTTTTTTAAAACAAATTTCAAAATCAAAAAAACTTACAAGTATTTGTACATAAAGTACTTGTGTATTTACATACGTACACAAATATAAGTGTACATGATTTTTTCTCTCATTATTTATATTTTTTTGTTTTTGAAAACAAACAGTGAAATTAAATTTGTCAAACATATTTCTTATTTTTTAAAATTGAAAACTAAAATAAAATTTTTATTTTTATTTTCAATTTATTTAAACAAAATAGCTGGAAATGAATCTAAACAAGTCCTAAGATTTTTCTTAATTAAAAATTTCCTTAAATAATTAAAAAAAAAAAAAAAAAAAAAAGAGGCATGTGGTAACAGAAGAAATAATAACAGTATTTTCATCATGACCAAAAAAAAAAGCACAATCTTTTTTAAGCATTAGAAAAAACAAACTGAGACTAGTTATTTTATTTTATTTTTTTTATTGAGGTAGATTTTACTTTGTATCTACAAAAGTAATAAAATATATCAGGGTCCAGGTTCGTGAAAATTAACAACTGCAGCTAATAACACTACCGCGTGCATTCAGAAAAAGAAAAAAGAAATAAATAAGAGTACTATGACCATGAGAACCTATGATGCTCAATCAACTGGAATAATTTATAAGATAATTTTGTAGCATATTACCTGTTGATAGAGTTGATTAATGGTAAAATCAGAATCAAATTCCTATAAGATTTATGTCAATGTATATAATTATTTGAATATGGCCCCGTGACATTAATTTGACATAAATACTTTTGCACCAATAAGGATGGACCTACTGTTATCTGGGCTAATTTTATTGTTACTTTCATCAATTTTGCTTCTTTTTCTTTTATAATTGGTGTTTACTTGTATTATTGAGGATTAGGATGTTAGAATATTTTTTCCACGTCAGTGGACCACATGAGAATTAAACAAAGCTTCAAACCGAGTGTGTGTGGTTGATTGACTTGGATTCCAATCAAAATGGACAGCATTAGTCGGACCAAAATATGAACCCATTCCTAACCTTAGGCAGTTGATTACGTAAAAGAATAGCCTTTTTATCGACTTAGGCCCAATTATAATACCATCTCATATATATGAATTTTCATTTTTTTCCCCCCCCCCCCCGCGGAACCATATCATAAATGTTGACATTGTCAAACCGGCCCAGGTCTCAAGTCAATTTTGATTTTCTCTCTCTCACGCGAGGACAGAAATAATCTTCCAAATTATTCGTCCATAGTCCATACCACGTTTTATATTTCATAAGCAACATTAGTATTGCCACATAATATATCAAATTCACATTTGAGTTAAAATGTTTTAATATTTCATGGAGTTCAAACTGCATGGAAAGGCATGGATTTGGAAAAGAAAAAAAAAAAAAAAGAAAGAAAAAAAAGTACTCTCCACGTGTTGAAGCTTTTGAAGACGTAGTAGGGATAGAAATTATCGATTCATCAATTTATTTTCAACGAAGACTTTCTTTTTCGAAAATCTTATTTTTTTTTTTTTAAGGAAAATAACAGATTAGCATTGAACACTTCAAGAATATTGTTTAATAGCCATAAATAATGGCAACAAATTTTCTTTTTATAACGAAAACGACTTTTCTTTTTTACCAGGGAGATAGGGGGATTCAGATGCAATTTCCCTCGCACAATTTTTTTCACTAATTCATTATTTTTTTTTTTAACTTTTAGTGTACTGGGGCGGCGTGGCGTAGCGAGGAGCACGTCTCAAGATAAATTATATAAATATATATATATATATATATATATATAAATAAAGAGAATTTATAGATATATTATTTGGGTCTATTTTAAGTAAATATTTTTTATTCAAAAGAATGAGTATACAAGAAATGTACTTTTTTCACATCGATTTAATCAATAATAATTTTTTACAACTATTTAATAAATGGCAATTTTTTTAAAAATTTTATCTTGCTAAAGTCCATTTTCTAGCACATCCAATTTTATATATTAAAATCAATTTTTTCTTACTATATTCATTGTATACAAAATACTAATTTTAACAATGTGATATTGATATATTATCATTTCTTATATATATATATTATATTATGGTTGCCAATCCAATAGGTATTTTTTTTCTTTACCTATAGATAGGTATTTTTTTTTTAGCCGTTGGATCACCATCTAATGGTGATCCAATGGCTATAATGAAGTGCATGAAAAGACGTGCATTATTAATGCTCTTTCTCTCTCTTACTTTTTACAATAAAAAAATATATATGCTAAATTTTCATTGGCCAAATTAATATCTATGCATAGGTAAAAAAAAAAATACTCACTGGATTGGTGCCCTTATATTATATATATAATATATGTATATATTAGTAATTTGGTACCAAACCACGTAATTTCAACTTCATTATTAGTATTTGTCATTGCCTTAAAACTCAAATATTATAATATATGAAGTGTAAAATCTTGTTTTTATCAAGGACATAAGAGTCTTTTGATCAAATTTTTTTTAAAAAAATCAGATCTCTTTTTTTTCGCTCTCTCCCTCGTCTGATCTCACTCCCTTACTGTTTCTCTCTCTCTCTCTCTCTCTCTCTCTCTCTCTCTCTCCCTCCATCAATCCTCTCTCTCTCTTCTATCGTTCTCTCTCTCTCTTCGGAGTGCTAGCCGCCGCACCCAGAACTCCGAGACGCCAGACCGCTGCATTGCCACGGGAGGGAGCGAAGCTCTATCGTGCTTCTGTCGCTCGCCGGCACGAATTCTGGCTACAAAAAGTCGCGAAACCGGCGGCAATCGAATCTTCTCGTCGTAGGCTTTCTCCAGGTATATATATCATGATCCCATTTTGCCCGGATTAAAAGCTGCTATTTTTGTGTAACTTTGAGCTCGGATTCGACTTTTGATCCGACCGTTAGATTTCGTTTTTGTTGTCATTTTTGGAATGTACTCTGAAATGGTAAAGTTTGATATATATATATTGACTATATTTGGTGATCGGCACGAAAAACCATATCTAACGACTTAGATTTTATCTCGTTTTACATGACACTGGTCCAATGTCGGTACAGACCCGAACTGGTCAAATCATATGTCTAGTCTAGCTATTTTGGGTGCTAAGAGTTCGGTAAAGAGGTTTATTTATCGATTCGAAGCTTCGTTGAGGAGTTGATTTTTCACAAGTGAGCGATCAAGGGCCTTGAATTAGTTCCCGATCCTCTGAGTAATCATTCAACAGCACCTTGAGGATCCATTGGCATGATATCACTATTCTAGTGAGGTAGGGGTTCAATTACCAAGTTTTATGCTTATTTTGATTTAAAATATGCATTATGACTTATTTCTTGAAAATGTCGATTTTTATGGAATTCAATGGTTTGATTGGATATTTGATAAATTTATGAATTGTTGAAATATATTGGATTGTTCTGGGATTGGATTATATGGTTTTTATACAAGTTTAAAATTTTGGTTTTGGGAAAATACAACCGTTATGCTGCCCGATTTTCTATAAATCCTTGAATAATACCAAATAGTATTAAAGCATGATTTCTTAAAATACTTGATGCATGGTTATTACACACTCTATGATATATTGTACTTACTATATGATCACGTACTTGAGTTCTATTTTAGTATCGTGGTATTTAGATCGCTGGCGAGTAGCTGTAGCACTAAGTGAGAGACCTAGGCTCCTGTGCATGATTTGCTGACACACCTCCGGGTAGTGTCAGGATACTAGGTACCTCTGTTACAGAGGTATTACAGGATTGTGATGGGAGGATAAGAGCTCATGTATATGCTTGTACTTAGTTGATTTATAATATGTACATTGATGAACATGATTTCTTATGATTTTTGATTACTTTGCGAACTTATCTTATAAATAGATTTTGGAAAGGTACTAACCATGCAGGTTTGAAAAATTACATTCATACTAAAAAGGGTAATTGAAATTCCTACTGAGTATGTGAATACTCACCCCCTTTTTTTCCCTTCTCAAGTGATTTACAGTGCGACTTGGGCAACTACGGGGCGGAGTAATCCAAGAAGAAGTTTACCCTAGTTTGTGGTTTGTAATTACTTAGATACTCACCTTGGATTTGTAATAATATTTAAGGCTCATACTTTGAATTTTAGCATGTATTATCTATAATGCCCACTGGTGATGACAATGTGATGCATATTTATGTTTTATTACTATTATTAACAGTTTATGTCAAGTAGTGATCACAAACTATGGGAATTTAAAATTTGAACTATTTTTGTAAACTAGTTATCGTCTTTATTTTATTTTCTAAAATAAATTATGAATTTCCACTTGTGAAATTCCTTTTCTACCACTGGCCCAGGATTTAAGTCGTGACAGAAAATTTTTGGTAATCAGAGCAAAGGTTTAATTACCTCAGATGTGACACCATTAGACTAAATTATGACTTCTTTTTTAAAAGTAATTGCATCACTATCTCGCTAACACTTTGGCATATGAATACAGAACTATAATGCCTCCAAGAAGAAGAATACCGAGGCAAGAGCCTAGAGCTGAAACACTTCCACCACAACAGCAAGCCCCTGACTCTCTGGCCGACTTATATAATGCTTTACGAGTATTATCGGGTCTGAGGATGGAACGAAACCATGAGGCTCATCTGGCTAGTTTCTTCAAGGACTTCATGAAGCTCAATCCATCATCATTCAATGGGAGACCTGATCCCATCTCAGCTGAGAGATGGCTTAGAGATGTCAAGAGGACCTTCATAACTATTGGGACGCCAATAGAGTTCCAAGTAATATTTGCCACTTATAAGCTAAGTGATGTTGCTATTAATTGGTGGGAGACAGTCAAGTTGACCCAGGACGTGACTGATATGACTTTGGAAGCCTTTGAGGGATTATTCAGGAGTCATTATGCTAATACTAGTCATAGAGCTGCTATGATTAGAGAGTATGAATGGCTCAAGCAGGCTGACATGACAGTGAATGAGTATTATGTGTGGTTTATGGAGTTAGCACAATATGTTTATGCACCTAGGACGAACGCTACCCTCCAGATTGTCAAGTTCATGGAGGCTTTGAGACCAACCATCTTAGATAAGGTTGTGACCCAACCCTTCAGCAATCTGATTGACTTAGTGGCTGCAGCCCAAAAAGTTGAGGCTTTTCTTAATGATCGGTCAGCAATGAGAGATCATTCAAGAAACAATAGCAAAAAGTTGAGGCTTTTCTTAATGATCGGTCAGCAATGAGAGATCATTCAAGAAACAATAGCAACGAGATGAAAATGAACAAGAAGAGCCAAGGGCAATGGCAAGGGCAAAACTCTCAGAATATGGGAGTAGTAACAGTAGTGGCTCTTCAGGGAAAAGTCGCTATGGACCTTATGGATGCTTTAATTGTGGACAGCAAGGCCACCAGAAGAAAGCTCGCCCGTACTGTCAATAGGGATCCATTGTCTCAAGGAGGATCATAGGGAAGTTAGAGTGCCTCAATTCCTTTTCAGGGCAGTCAGACGAGGCTAGTGCAATCTCATACCCAGTCTCAGGCATTCACTTCCACTCCTTATCAACAGCCTTATGGTTCTCAGTACCAGCATTAGTATAGGCCACAAGATTCAGGCTACAACCAAGGCTATACTCAGAATTTTCAGGCTCCACAAAGTTCTGGAAACCAAGGAGGGCGTGGATATGCCAGTACCGGTCCAGGAACTAGTAGCAGTCACCCAGATCAAGGAAGAGGAAACAAAGGAAAAGGAAAAACTTATGGTCAAGCCTATACGATTGGAGAGGTAGATAAGACTCAGGACCACACTGACAGAGGTATTGTTGATGGTATGATTCTTATTTCTCATTCTTGGACTCATGTCTTATTTGATACCGGTGCTTCCCATTCTTTCATCTCCATGTTGTTTGCTCAAATATTGGGATTGGAATGTTCTATGTTAGACCATGTATTGACTTTGGGAATACCTATGGGTAGAGTTACCGATATTTCTACTATCTGTTACGGTTGTCTTGTTGTGATCGATGATAGGAAACTACTAGCAGATTTAGTTACGTTACCTTTGCAACAATTTGATGTGATTCTTGGGATGGATTGGCTATCTAAGTATCGAGCGACTATTGACTATTTCAATAAGAAAGTGACTTTCTTTCTAAAGGATGGGCATCTTGTTATTTACCAAGCTCACTTGAATCCTTTGAAACTGAGTCCTATTCTGAAAGCATGCATAGGTGGAAGGAAGAAGCTAGAGTGTTATGAAAATTTATTTGCCATCAATGGTGAGATGGGAACAGTTGATCAGTACCCTTGGATATCAGTGATTAGTGAGTTTCCAGACGTTTTTCCCGAGGAATTACTGGGGCTACTACCTGATAGGGAATTCGAATTCTGCATTGATTTGATTCTCGGGGCTCAGCTAGCTTCTATTCCAGCATTTCGCATGGCTCCAGCGGAAATGACTAAGTTGAAAAGTCAGGTGGATGATCTTTTATCAAAGGAATTCATTAGGAGTAATACCTCTCCATAGGGAACTCCTATTCTGTTTGTCAAGAAAGCTGATCGAACATTTCGGCTCTGTATAGATTACAGAAAACTGAATCAGCTAACAGTAAAGAACAAATATCCTTTGCCAAGAATTGATAAACTGTTTGATCAACTGGATGGATCAAGATTCTTTTCCAAGATTGACCTCCGATCTGGTTATCATCAGTTGAAGATCAGGGAGGAAGACATACCGAAAATTGCATTCAGAACTCGTTACGATCACTTTGAGTTCCTAGTTATACCATTTGGTCTGACTAATGCTCCACCAACGTTCATGGACCTTATGAATAGAATTTTCAGACCTTATTTGGATCGATTTGTGGTTATCTTCATCGATGATATCTTGATCTATTCAAAAAATTGAGAAAGACATGCTAAGTACTTGAGAATTCTGCTTCAGACCTTGAGGAATCACCAACTTTATGCCAAGAGATCCAAGTGTGACTTCTGGATAACGGAAGTGAAATTCTTAGGGTATGTTATATCTCATGAAGGAATTTCTGTTGACCCTTCCAAGGTAGAATCTATTCTAGGATGGGAAAGACCAAAGAATGTTACTGAGATAAGAAGTTTTCTTGGTCTAGCAGGTTATTACCGCCCTTTGTTGAGAATTTTTCGAGAATTGCAATGCCTTTGACAAAGTTTACGAGGAAGAATGTCAAGTTTATACGGGATGATGATTATGAAGTAGTTTTCATGGAATTGAAGAAGAGATTAACAACTACACTTGTTCTTACTGTTCCTAACAGTAATGAACCTTATGTTGTGTATACTGATGCTTCTGAGTCAGGATTAGGATGTGTCTTAATGTAGAATGGCAAGGTAGTAGCTTATGCTTCCCATCAGTTGAAGCCACATGAGAAGAACTACCCCAATCATGATTTAGAGTTAGCAGCTATGATCTTTGCTCTTAAGATATGGAGATGCTATCTGTATGGTGTGAAGTTTGAAATTTATTCTGACCATAAGAGTTTGAAGTATCTATTCACTCAACGAGACCTGAACTTAAGACAGAGAAGATAGGTTGAGTATATGGAGGACTATGACTTCGAACTTCAGTAGCATCCTGGAAAGGCTAATATTGTACCTGATGCTTTGAGTAGAAATTCTCATAGCGTGTTTGCTTCGTTGATACTAGAAGATTGGAAGAATTCGGTTACCATTGGTGACTATAACTTGGAGTATAGTAAAAATGAGAAAACTGCTTGTATCAGTAACATTGTGGCTACACAATTACTCCTCCAGATAGCACAATAAAATCAATGGCAAGATCAAGAATTGAGAGCGGTCTGGAACCAACTTCAGAATGGTGAGCAATTAGATGGTTAGAGTACCAATAAAGAAGAGTTTGTGCTTTTCAATAGAAGGTTGGCTATAGCCAATGATCCTTATCTTAGAAAAACTATTCTGACTGAGGTTCACAAGTCTAAGTTCGCAATACATCCTGGTAGCAATAGGATATACCATGATCTGAAGAGGCAGTACTGGTGAAAAGGTATGAAACGAGAGGTAGCTACTTTTGTAGCTAAGTGTATGACTTGTCAGCAAGTCAAGATAGAACACCAGAGGCCAGCTGGACTACTTCAGCCTTTACCTATTCCGGAATAGAAATAGGATAGAATCACCATGGACTTTGTAACAGGCCTACCAAAGACTCAAAGAAAGAATGACGTTGTTTGGGTGATAGTTGATTGGATGACAAAGACTGCACACTGATCAGGATTGACTTTTTGCTCACCCAACTTAGTCGTCTTTATGTAGATAATATTGTTCGCTTACATGGGGTACCATCAAGCATAGTTTCTGACAGAGATCCAAGATTTACATCAAAGTTCTGGAGAGCTTTGCAGAGAGATTTGAGAGCAAAACTGAATCTTAATACAGCTCATCATCCTCAGACAGATGGCCAATCTAAAGGACTATACAGATCCTAGAGGACATGCTTCGTTCATGTATACTAGATTTTGGTGGAAGCTGGGATGATCAACTGCCATTGCTGGAGTTTGCTTACAACAACAGCTACCAAACTAGTCTTGGTATGGCTCCATATGAGGTACTATATATGAGACCCTACAGATCACCCTTGTGTTGGGCTGATGCAAAGGAGCGTGTTACTCTTGGGCCTGAGCTAGTACAAGAGACTACCGAGAAGGTTAACAAGATCAGAGAAAGACTCAAGGTTGTTCAAAGTTGCCAGAAAAGCTATACTGACACCTCAAGACGCGAGGTAGAGTTTGACATTGGTGACAAAGTATTCTTGAAGGTTACACCAATACGTGGAGTCACAAGATTTGGAGTTAAAGGGAAGTTAGCTCCAAGGTACATTGGGCCATTCAAAATATCTGAAAGAATTGGACCTGTTGCTTATCGTCTGGATCTACCACCGCAATTGGGTCGAGTACATAATATATTCCATGTTTCAATGCTCAAGAAGTACATACCTGACCCGTCTCACGTTGTCCAATATGTGGAAGTACCTATCCAAGAGAATGTGACTTATGAGGAGTAACCAGTTCGAATACTAAGGAGGGAGCTCAAAGTGCTTTGTAATATAGAGATATTACTCGTCAAGGTTCTTTGGGAACACCACAAGGAAAAAGAAGTATCTTGGGAACTTGAGACCGAGATGTAGAAAAAGTATCCTCATTTGTTTAACTTGAAGTTGTACTTTGATTTATGCCTTGTACTTTGAATTTCGGGACTAAATTCTTGTAAGGAGGGGAGAATGTAAAATCTTGTTTTTATCAAGGGCAAAAGGGTCTTTTGACCAAATTTTAAAAAAAATTAGATCTCTTTTTCTTCACTCTCTCCCTTGTCCGATCTCACTCCCTCACTGTTTCTCTCTCTCTCATTCTCTCCCCCTCCATCAATCCTCTCTCTCTCTTTGGAGTGCCCACCGCCACACCCAGACGAGCGCGCTACCCAGCCGGAGCTCTGAGACGCTAGACCACTGCATTGCCACAGGAGGAAGCGAAGCTCCGCCATGCTTCCGTCTCTCACTGGCACGAATTCTGGCGACGAAAAGCCGTAAAACCGAGGGCAATCGAATCCTCTCGTCGTGGGCTTTCTCTATGTATATATATCACGATCTCATTTTGCCCAGATTAAAAGTTGCCATTTTTGTGTAATTTTGAGCTCGGGTTCGACTTTTGATCCGACCGTTAGATTTCGTTTTTATTGTCATTTTGGAATGTACTCGGAAAATGGTGAAGTTTGATATATATATTGACTATATTTGTTGATCGGCACGAAAAACCATATCTAACAACTAAGATTTTGTCTCGTTTTACGAGACACCAGTCCGGTACTGGTTCGGACCCGAACTGGTCGAATCATATGTCTAATCTAGCTATTTTGGGTGCTAGAAGTTCGGTAAAGAGATTTGTTTGTCAATTCGAAGTTTCGTTGAGGAGTTGATTTTTTACAAGTGAGCGATCGATGACCTGGAATTGGTTCCCGACCCTCCGAGCAATCGTTCAACGGTACCTTGAGGATCCATGTGTAATATCACTATTCTAGTGAGATAGATGTTCAATTACTAAGTTTTATGCTTATTTTGATTTTAAATGTGCATTATGACCTATTTCTTAAAAATGTCGATTTTCATGGAATTCAATGATTTAATTGGATATTTGATAAATTTGTGAACTGTTGCTGCAACGCTAGGTGAAAGACTTAGGATCCTGCGCAGAATTTACTGACACATCTTCGAATAGTATCAGAATGCTGGGTACCTCTGTTACAGAGGTATTACAGGACCATGATAGGAGGATGAGAGCTCATATATATACTTGTATTTGGTTGATTTATGATATATACAATGATGAACATGATTTCTTATGATTTTTGATTAATTTGCGAACTTATTTTATAAATAGATTTTAGAAAGGTACTAATTATGTAGGTTTGAAAAATTGCATTCATACCAAAAAAAATAATTAAAATTTCTACTGAGCATGCGAATGCTCACCTCCTTTCTTTCCCTTTTCAAGTGATTTACAGTGCGACTTAGGCAACTCCGGAATAGAATAATCTAAGAAGAAGTTTACCCTAATTTGTGGTTGGTAATTACTTAGATATTTACATTGGACTTGTAATAATATTTAAGACTCATACTTTAGATTTTAGAATATACTTTGGATTTTAGCATGTATTATCTATAATGCCCATTGGTGACGATGATGTGATGCATATTTATGTTTTATTACTATTATTAACAGTTTATGTTTAGTGATGTTCACAAACTGTGAAAATTTAAAATTTGAATTATTTTTGTAAACTAATTGTCATCTTTATTTTATTTTCTAAAATAAATTAAGAATTTTCACTTATAAAATTTTTTTTCTGCCACTAGTCCAAGATTTGGGTAGAGCCTCTGATGCTAAATCTCTTCAGAAAAAATAAAAATAAATAAAGATCGAGAAAGAGAATCCTATTAGTACAATAATCTTACATTTTTACAGAACAAGCCAGTACAAGAACTAGAATCTATTATCCATACACACTCTTAACATTACAACATAGATGAGCAGTACTAAGCACTTACGATCGAACAAACAAGTGCAATATTATACATTTGGATTTACTCTCTCCCCGTTCGATATGCATTATTTAAACTTAAAAATTAAATCGAGACAGCTCAAGGGGGAAAAGAAAAAGAAAAAAGAAAAAGTTCTTTTTAAAAAAAAATCTCGGACAAAGAAATATAAAGATAAATCTAGTAATAAGCTTTCGAAAAAAAAAAAAAGAATAACATTACTTAAGGCAAAATTTGATGGAGCGTTAAAACTCTCATACATATTGTACGTATTCATTATAAAATTTGATCCATGAATGACCATTATACAGATCCAGTACTCCGGAGTTGCACTGAAGAGCTTTATTCGAGCAAGCAAGCGAGCATTTCGGCCACCCTGCAAATGTTTATTATGTACAAACCAAAGTGAAAAATTAAAAAATACGTATAAACCAAATACATTAACACAAAAAAAGAAAATGGTAGCATTTTAAATTGATAACAGAGTAATATCATATAATGATTTCTTTATAAGTTACATATGTTAAGCAGTGCACTTATAGATTTATGAAAAAGAAAAACATACATATTACAGTAGAGAGAGAGAGAGAGAGAGAAAAAGTAATACTAGTAGTAGAAAAGGAGCTCCCTTCAATCCAAGTAAGGTTAATGGGAGAAGGCAAACACGTCTCCTGAGTCATGCAAACCCTTAAGCTGCGCACACAGAGTGGCTAATCCTGCGCAGCCCAGAGGGATCCATGAACCAGCAGTCGTGTATTAACACATTCCCTCCTACCTCATTTTGGACCAAAAGGAGCTCCACCTATAGATATACAAACAATAAAAATGAGCGATGGAAGAGGCTAAGATTGAGAGGGTATGTTTATATAGATGATAAGATGAGCAAAAGGGGTTTAAAAAAAAAAAACGAAAAACAAAAAACCCTAGTAGAGTTAGGTAGGGTGGGGGAATCAGGACCATTAGATTGGGGGCTGGAAATTAAATAGGGTCATTTATGAGGATTGACCAACAAATCTCCAGTATAGATTTTCCCGTTGAAAGGAGAAATAGGATGGTGACAAAAGTGGAAAGAGAATGTTGTGTTTGGAAAAGAGAGAGCGATAGTAGCGGGCATTACGCCATGCCCTACGGAATCTTTTCCCATTTTTTATGTCTCTTTTCCTTTTCTTAATTTTTTCGAACAAGGAGAAAAGCATATTTTATGTAACGATTCCTTTCCAAAGCCAACGCCAGATTTTCTTTTTCAATTGCTTAATACGACCTCGAATTATAGAGTCAATTCCAATTTGACCTTTGAATTTTGAAATATATATAAGTGTTTGATCCAGAATTGACTGTCTTAATATTTTAGGTCCATTAATTTTCAAATGTTAAGTTCGAGTTTTTGAACTTTTTTTGGTCTTAATTTCCACCTTAACTATATATTAGTAGTTTATTTATGGGACTAAATCTAAAGTTTAGGAATCAAATTGCAATAAAAAGGCATTGTTTAAAGGTCAAAATTATGACAAAAACATAATTTAAGAATCAAAAATAGACATTTGGCCGAGGGGTAAGACTGAGACAAACATTATTTAGAAATCAAAACTAACACATTTTAAAATTTGGTGGGTCATTGTGGGACCCGTTCCCAAATTATGTACCACGTGGACGATTAAGTGGCAGAACAGGCCACCAACGGGGTCCACTGTCCAACAGGTGTCAAGAATGATTAGTTAAAAGTCACGCGGGTCACACGTGATATCACAATCGGCTATTGGGCCGTCTGAGATTAGGGCCGGGTCCATCGCTGACCCAGAGCAAGCCCGGCCCAGTCCGACCCTTGCCTCGACAGCTGGGGAGTCGGAAGTCCCAAGGGTCTTCTGCCAAGATACGATGGAAAGCAACTCACAACTCCAGACCCAGACAGAACATTTAATGCGGCCCTGGGTAGGCGTGCGCATGGGAAGGGGGCAAACCGTCCTGACTAAACGGCGATTTGATCAAATCTCACCCCTGACAGATTCATGCCATAGGAGGCGGCGGAAACCAGGCTACAGTGATACAGAGGTGATCACGGTAATCTCGGCCCATAATCCCTGAGAAGCATTCTGGAGAAAAAGGTACTCAGTCCTGAGATTGAGACCCGAGTGATTCACAACCTCAGGACTATATATATATGAGTCATGCGTTCCCTAGTGGGGCATGTACGCTTACAAAAAAGAAGTATATATAAAAAAGTTTATGAGCAAGAAACAAACATATACTCATATAGAACTTATTTCCTGCTACCCAAAATCAAAGACTAAACACTGACTTAAGCATCGAAGAGTCTTTGCAGGTGGCCACCCCCGCCTCTCCGACCCTGCCTGGAGTTCAGAGTAATTTGGGAAAGCGAGGACATGTGAACAGTTGGAGAATACAGCATCAGCGGTTTAGAGACACGTGGACGACTAGTGAGAAATCTCTAAACCGCTCCAACAGTTTGCGCCGTCTGTGGGAAAAAGGTTGAGCGTAAGAAAAAGAGTAGGAGACTCACGATCGCACTTTCCCCGAACAAAAAATCATACAACGTCTGATAGCACCCTCAAGGATGACAACCAGGAGCACACGTCCCGACGTCGAAGGGAGCTCCTGAGAAGCACGACCAGATCTAGAGCAGAACCAAGATCAGATGCTTGCTGCCCTTGCGGAAGCAAACCGAAAGGCAGACATGGCCCACGAAGCCATCCTAGGTTTAAGGGACGAAGTCGCAGAGATACGCAGAGATAACGCTCGCCTCGAGGGGTTGCTGGCAAGCGAAGACAGGACCCAGCAGAGAGAAGATTTTGACGAAGAGGTCCAACAAGAATTCAGAAGTCAACCGCGAGGAGAAGCTCCCGTGCCCTCCGAGTCGCGTATACAGGGGGCACGTCAAAGCCAGTCGAGACCCCTCCAAACCAGGGGTGCAATGGGCAAAAGACGCCATGGAAGCCCAGGAGGTACGCCTTCCGAATGAAAGCAAGAGATGATGGCGGAGTTGGGTAAGAGACTAGGGACCCATCATAGCCAGACCCCCGACGATTTGACAGAGCAAACTATGCGATGGATCAACCGGACGACCTTCGCCGACTGGATCCAGATGGAGCCCAGGCCGAGGGACTTCACGACCCCGACCTTCAGGCCGTTCTAGGGGAAAACTGACCCCCTCGATCACATATACTACTTTCAGCAGAAGATGGCTTTGGAAACTAGGGACGAGGCCATGATCTGTAAAGTCTTCTCTATGACCCTGGTGGGACCAGCCCTGCTGTGGTTCAGGCAGCTCCCGGAAAAATCCATAAACGGGTTTGAAGATTTCTGCAAACTTTTTTTGAAGCAGTACGCGGGCGTACGGAGACAGCAAAAAACCATGCGAGACCTGGACGAGTTAGAATAGGCCACAGATGAGTCTCCGCGAAAATACCTCTTGTGTTTCCTCAAGGTAATGTCCCAGGACCATAACGCTGACTCAGTCCAAGCCGCAGGCTCATTTGTCAAGAGCCTGCAACCAGGATCAATGCTATCAGACCATCTCCTTTTGAATTTTCCGTACGATATGGTGGATGTCCAGGCGAAGTCGGAGGGGGTCTTTAGGGTGCTGGAAAGCTACCAGAAGGCGCCCAAAACCTCCGCCGCGATAACAAAAACGCCAGTACAAACTCCGGCTCCGCAAGGGGTGAAGAGACCCCCACTGGGCCAAGGGCCAGCTCCGAAGCAAGAAGCCCCCATGCGAGATGGTCAGGAAGGTGGCAAGAGGAGGAAGACGTCCCGTGACCCTCTGCCGAAGTATGAGCTCAACACGCCGATCGATGTGATCTACCTCCAAAACAAGGACATGTGCATTTTCAAAGACCTACCCAAATCTGGCGTCCCAGAGCATATGAAGAACATGAACAGGTATTGCCAGTTCCACAAAGACTTCGAACATGATACCGTCTACTGCCGTAACCTTTACGCTCAAGTCATGATGGCGATCCATGCTGGCAGGTTGAATTAGTACGTGAAAACCAGCGGAACTCAGCTACTGGGAGACGTCACCAGGCCTGAGAAAGGGAAGTAGACCTAAGCCTCTGGGTCAGGAGAGCAGACCCTGAGGATAGTGCCAACCATTGTGGGCAGGCTAGAGCCGACCCAGGATCAAGAAGAGAAGAAAAAGTACCTCAAAAGAGCTGAAAGTAGGGCGAAGCGCCTGAGGGGGATGGGCCATTCCGTCAACCATTTGATGTCAGGGGAAAGCCGCACCTCTGCCGCCCCCATCGTTTTCACCTAGCAAGATTTAACTACGGTGCGCCAGCCTCACGATGACCCCTTGGTGATTAAATTGCAAATCAGCCGCATTGGTCGGAAGTGTTCTGGTCGATGGTGGAAGCAGCATCGATATCCTGTTCCTCAGCACATTCGAGAATATGGGTCTAGATTGAAGCACACTCAGGCCAACCTGTCAGCTGTTGTTCGCTTTCGACAGCACGAGGCTCTGCCCTTTGGGCATTGTGACCCTGAATGTCTGCACTGCAGAGAGATGCTTGGACGTGGATTTCGTCGTCATTGACTGCCAATCCTCCTTCAATATCATCATAGGAAGGGATGGATCCACGCCATGCAAGGGGTCGCTTCCACCCTCCACCAGGTCCTAAGATGTCTATCAAAGGATAGAACCTATACGATAGACATCAAAGGAGACCAGGCTTCTGCAAAGAAGTGCTTTTCAATCGCCCTGAAGGGAGTCGATGCGAATGCAAGCACCTCGACTAGGGACGAATAGCAATCAAAGGACCGCCTGCCAGCGTATATGAAATGAATCGAAGAAGAGCCTGATGGTCCGGAATCCACGATCGAAGAGCTGGTAGTGGTCCCATTGAAAGAGGCAGAGCCGGCAAAGGTGGTTCTACTCGGGGCTCGGGGCCCTATTACCCGAGGAGCAGAAGAATGAAATATTGGGATTCCTGAAGCGGAACGAGGACATCTTTGCGTGGTCCCATGACGACATGCCTGGGATAGACCCCGCACACACTTGCCACCGGCTGAACATAGATCCCAATTTCCTGTCAGTCAGGCAGAAGCCCCGAAGGTTTGTACCAGAGAAAAACATGGCGATCAACAAAGAGGTAGAGAAACTGCTAGAGAATGGTCTGATCAGGGAATGCATGTACCCGCGTTGGGTCTCCAACCCTATAGTGGTGAAGAAGAAAAACGGCGACGAACGTATTTGTATAGACTTCACCAACCTAAATAAGGCCTGCCCGAAGGATAACTTTCCCCTACCAAGAATCGACCAAATGGTAGATGCGACAGCGGGATTCAACAGAATGAGCTTTTTGGATGCCTATTCTAGGTACAACCAGATTCCCCTGTACGCGGAAGACCAGAACCATATGGCTTTTATCACGGAGTGGAGTCTGTACTGCTACAGGCGTATGCCGTTTGGCCTGAACAACGCGGGGGCAACCTAGCAAAGGTTCATGAATAAAATATTCACCAGGCTTCTAGGGAAGACAATAGAGGTCTACATCGACGATGTGGTCGTGAAGAGTAGGGAAGATTCAGACCATCTGAGGCACCTAGACGAATGTTTTCCGATCTTGAGACAATATTAGATGCGTCTGAATCCCAAGAAATGTGCGTTTGGGGTATCCTCTGGGCAATTCCTAGGGCATATCTTGAGCAGGAGGGGTATTGAGGCAAATCCGACCCAGCTGACCTCGATCACGAATGTGCAGAGACTCTCGACCGTTCGGGAGGTCCAATGCTTGGCCGGGAAGATAGCCGCTCTCAGCCGATTCATCTCCAAAATGTCCGACCGATGCAAGCCTTTCTTCCAATGCTTAAGGAAAAGCTCTACTGTCATCTGGGGGGAGGAACAGGACAGGGCACTGACAGATTTTAAGCTGTATCTGAGTCACCCACCTATCCTGGCTTCCCCGGCAGAGGGGGAGCACCTGTACACCTATTTAGCGGTATCCAAGATAGCGATCAGCGCCGTACTGTTCATCGAGGAAGACGACAAACAGAAACCGGTATTTTATATAAGCCGCATGCTCCTGGATACCGAGACGCGATATAGTATGACAGAAAAGCTGGTCCTTGCTCTGGTCAACGCCAAAAAGAAACTCCGGTAGTATTTTGAGGCACACTCGGTCACTGTGTATACGGATTTCCCTATCCATCAAATTTCGGCCAAGCGAGACTTGTCGGGATGACTGACCAAATGGGCTATTGAGCTGGAAATATACGATATTGAGTATCGACCTCGAGCGGCGAAAAAAGGGCAAGTCATGGCGGATTTTCTGGTGGAAATC
This sequence comes from Parasponia andersonii, assembly GCA_002914805.1. Lineage (NCBI taxonomy): Eukaryota > Viridiplantae > Streptophyta > Magnoliopsida > Rosales > Cannabaceae > Trema > Trema andersonii. Next base: position 237,322 of record JXTB01000258.1, read on the forward strand.
GAATCCTTCGGCGAGCAGCATGACCCGCGTCAGATATCTCAACTCCGCCCCCCTTCAGCCTGGATGCTCCACACCGACGGATCCACGAATGCCTCAGGGTCAGGTATCGGGATAGTCTTGCAGACCCTGACGGGTCTCAGAATTGAGAAGGCATTGAGGCTCAAATTCCAGGCGACTAATAATGAGGCAGAGTACGAGGCACTGCTATAAGGCCTTGAGCTGGCACTGCACTTCGGAGTAGAGAACATCGCAGTAAAGACCGACTCGTAGTTAATCGCGGGTCAAGTCAGGGGAGACTTCGAAGTAAAAGAACCGAGGTTGCACAGGTACTTCTCCAAGGTAATGGGGGCAAAAGCTCGCTTTGGCAATTTCAATATCGAACCAATCCCCAAGGAGATGAACCAGAGGGCCGACGAGCTAGCTAAGAGTGCGTCAACCGGGGGTACGGCTGGAAGCATAGAAGTTCTCTTACAAGGTGGGAGCATGGAGGACCCTCCACAGACCCCTGCACACCACGTATTCGCAACCAGAGCTGCTGACGAAGGGTGGATGAAACCTATCACACAGTATTTGATGTTGGGAAACCTGCCCGTAGACCCCTAGGAAACAAGGTCAATCAGATTGAAAGATGCAAGGTACTCGATGGTGTGTGAACAGTTATACAGAAAATCGACAATGGGACCGATGCTGTGGTACATAGGTCCTATCGAAGCACAAAAGCTAATGGAGGAAATCCACGAGAGAGTATGCGGCAACCACTCTGGCGAATGCAACCTCACTCACAAGGCTCTAACGGTTGGATACTTCTGGCCGTACATGATGACAGAGGTGGCCCGATTCGTCAAGAAGTGCGATAAGTACCAGAGGTTCGCCCCAATGAAATGCCAGCCTGCAGAGGTACTTCATTCGAACATAACCCCCTAGCTGTTTGCTAAATGGGGTCTAGACATCGTCGGAGAGCTCCCTAAAAGTCCAGGGAGAAGGAGGTATGTCCTATTGGCCACGGATTACTTCATCAAATGGGTAGAAGCTGAAGACTACGCGACCGTTAGTAAGACAGATACGATTAACTTCATCTGGAAGAACATAATCTGTCGGTTTGGGATCCTGAAAGAGATACACGCCGATCATGGCACACTGTTCCAAAATGCTAAGGTCAAGGAGCTGTGCGAGCTGTATGATATAAGGCTCAGTTTCTCTTCCGTGAACTACCCTCAGGGGAACGGTCAAGTAGAGGCAATCAATAAAGCCATATTCAGCAACATCAAAAAGAACCTACAGGAGGCTAAAGGCAAGTGGTTAGAAGAGCTGCCGGCCATCATATGGGCTCATCGAACCACGGAGCGGAGGTCAACTGGAAGAATCCCATTCGCCATGGTCTACGGATCAGAGGCCGTGATCCCGACCGAGGTCGGCCTCCCGACCCTCTGCTCCGAAGTGGTAAAAGATGCCCCCTTAAACGAACTCCAGCTAAGCCGCAATACAGACCTCCTGGAAGAAACGAGAGACATGGCCCTGGTCCACCTGGCTTCGTTCCACCAGCAGGCTAGATCCTACTACGCAAAAAAGGTTAATGCCCGACAATTTAATGCCGGGGATTGGGTCTTGAAAGTTAGAACAGAGAATTCCTCGAAACTGGACTCCAATTGGATCGGACCCTATGAGGTGATCAAAGCACTCGACAGTGGTGCGTCTATCCTGAAAGAGCTCAAGACTGGGAAAAACCTACCGAACACATGGAACACTCAGCACTTGAAAAAGTATTACGTGTAAGAACACATGCATATGATGTAAGACTATGTGAATTCTTATGTTGATGAGAAGCTTAAATCCAAAACAGATCAAGTTCCCTTTTTGCTACATGGATTCATCTTTTGGATAGCTATGGAAAAAAAGGGTCTGCCCACAGTGGCAGACCCCACGCACTATTCACACGTGAAAACCATGTGAACGCTTATATTATTAGAAGTCTTAATTCTGAAACAGGTCAGGTCTTCTGTCACACGGAAAAGGGTCTGTCCACAGTGGCAGACCCAACGTTTTATTTGCACAAGCAGAATGGGCATACCAGGCTGCCATGGGAAAGGATCTGCCCACAATGGTAGAATCCAACGTTTTATTTTGCACAGGCAATAAATCATCCCGAATTGCCACAGAAAAGGATCTGCCATAGTTGCGGACCATACGCACTACTCGCGCAATAAATGCTCGTACTATGGGAGTGATGTCGCTCGTCGACGACCCGAGAAAACATATGAAGAGGAAACTGCTGTGCAACAAAAACTTACCAGCAGACCTCAAAAATGCTCGTACTATGGGAGTGACATCGCTTATCGACGACTGAGAAAATTTACAAAGAGGAAATTGCTGTGCAACAAAAACTTGCCAACAGATCTCAAAAATACTCGTATTATGGGAGTGACGTCGCTCGTCGACGACCCAAGAAAATGTACGAAGAGGAGACTGCTGTGCAACAAAAACTTGCTAGCATACCTCAAAAACGCTCGTACTATAGGAGTGACGTCGCTCGTCGACGACCCGAGAAAACGTACGAAGAGGAGACTGCTGTGCAACAAAAACTTGCTAGCAAACCTCAAAAACGCTCGTACTATGGGAGTGACGTCGCTCGTCGACGACCCGAGAAAACGTACGAAGAGAAAACTACTGTGCAACAAAAACTTGCCAGCAGACCTCAAAAACGCTCGTACTATGGGAGTGACGTCGCTCGTCGACAACCCGAGAAAACGTATGAAGAGGAAACTGTTGTGCAACTCAAAGAGCTTGCCAGAAGACCCCTTAAGGAACACTTTAGCTACACAAAAAGTTAAAGGAAAGCAAGGTCGGAATCCACCCATTGGAAGTGGACCCCCCCTAAGAACATTTTAGCTATACGAGTGGCTAAAGAAAAGCAAGGTCGGAATCCACCCGTTGGAAGTAGACCCCCCCTAAAGAACGTTTTAGCTAAACAAAGAGCTAAAGGAAAACGGGCTCTACCTGGGGGATGATTTATTTGCACATGGTCAAGATGTGAACGGATTTGGAGTCTACCCGTTGGAAGTAGTCCAGTATCAAACCAAATATGAAGACAGAAATTAAGATTAAAACCCGTTTATTACGTCCTAAAAATACAAAGCACACGGTTAATAGTGTGTGCACTCTTAAATCCTACTTACGGGATACAGGTCTAGAACGGACTCTTAAGGAGACGTCGGAGTGATAATGCCCTGTTTGTTCTCGGTAAGAGTCGAGCCCAGGCCTTCTCCTTTGCAACGACGGGTCCAAACAATGGTCGACCAATCCCTGGAGCTGGTTCTGAGCACGGTCCCATTTGGGGTCGGAAAAGTCCAGCCACAGACGTGGGTCGAACTCTGCCGAAACAAGTTATAACAAGAGTTATACCTCCATGAAACTGGATGAGTCAAAACTTGCACCCCTATCTCCGAAACTAATCTTGGTAGTCATGACCCGAAGAAGACTCACTAATAGTTCGAAATCGAGTCCATACAATTACTCATACCGACGGTCGGACGCGATCAACAAAGAAAAAGAAAACAGACTAAAGAAAGTTGCACTGTTCTTATTATTTATTCAAAGGATTACAACGAAGGTCAGCTTTATAAATATATAAAGTTAGAGACCCTAGTTACCTCTGTCCATTGGAGTGCGGTTAACCTCGGCGATTGAACCGGCCCCGGTGGAGGGTGGTGTGGCAGGGTCGGATTCATCACTAGATACAATGACCGTGCCAAACCCCTCACCGGTCGAGACCCTGAGACTAGGCTGAATATTAGTGACTTCTGAAGTTCGTTCTAGCGGACTGGAAGCAGAGATAAGTTCTATGGCACCAGAAGCAGATTTAGAGGGCCCGTCTTTTTCCACGGCAAGCATCTTCAGCACGTCAGCTGGATACATGATACTGATCTTGTCCCCGAGCTGCTATATATAGTGCTTGACGGAGAAGTGATCCCTCTCGACGCCTTTCTGTTCGTCAAATTGGTCTGGCGTCACCACCTCAGCGTGGCCTTCAAATTTTCTATTCTCCCAACCAGACCTGTAACTTTCTACAGAAAGGACGTCCATCTGCCTCTGGTACCTCGTTTTTAATTTCTCCGCACCCGCCAGCCTATCCTTCAACATTGCCAACCTGAGTTCCACCTGCCGCTGCGATAAGTTGACCAAAAAATGGTTAATGCCGGCAAGATCCTCACCGTGTGTGCGGGACAACTCCATATGAGCACCCATCAGATTTTTGTGATCCAGGAAGAGATATCGATTTACCTCATTGGAACAGTCAAGCCTGCGTCGCAGAGAATGGGCCTCTAGCTTAGTTGTCGCCTCAGCTTTTCTCGCTTCCTTGGCGTTCTCAACAGCCCTGTCACGAGCAATAAAGGCCAGCCCCATCTCTGCCCCGGCGCTCTGTAACTCTTGTTCCTTGACCCTTAGCTCGTCCTGGGCCAGTCTGGTGGCCTCGGAATGGGCAAGTTTGTCAGCCTCCGTCTCAGCCAATCTCGTGGCCAACTCCTCGCATCTAGTCCTCTCAACGCTCAAAGCCTGAGCCACTGCACTGCTGACCCTCACCTCCTCGAGGCTCTGATATAAGTTAAAGTCAAACCTCAATTCGGAAAGGGCGGCCTTGCTGCGCTCGACCAGTGTAAAGCGGGAGCTCAGCTCTTCAGTCAAATCCTTGATATAAGAGGAGTAGAGAGATTGGATGGCGGCCAACTACAGGTTAGATAAAAAAGGGAAGGGTCAGCGTTTAGCAAGGGTGCTAAAAAAAAATATAGAAGCGTCCAAACGGACCAAACATGAGCAAAGGTACGCTGGGTGACCAGCTCGACATTCTCCAAAGAGAGCGCCTCCAGCTCCGGCTCTGCGGCTGGACTCTCTCTTTGAGCGTCGCTCGCGACAGGGGGACGAGGCCCAACCCAGCTAGCCATGAAGGCACCTTCTCCGCTCGCCGGGCACGCCTCTGAGGCAATGGCGGCGGGGACGGAGGGAAGTCCAGCGCCATCAGGAACACCATCGGCTACAGAAGGAGGTGGGGCATCTCCTCTGGCAGGCCGCTACGCGCCGACCTTTTTCTCCTTTGAAGGGTCAGTGTTGCTCCGTCGTCGTCGCTATCGGATGAGGGGGCAACCCTGACCCTCTTCTCCACTCGGCCCTCCTTTTCGTTGGACGAACCGACCTCGTGTTGCCGCTTCGTGGGGACTAAGGGAGGGGAGGATAGTCTAGATTTCAATCTCGTAGCCCCCCCACTGAGTTCGCGATCTCTCCACCGAGGCTAACAATGCTCGATTTCGAACCGGAGTCAAGGGTGGAGGAGATTGTTGCAGCAGACCCCCCAGCCAGGCTCGACGTCATCTCTTTCCCCTGTGCGATCCGTGTGGCAGACGGTTCCCCGGATGGAGTTCTGCCTATGTCAGAGCGAGGGACCACTGGCATTTCACCTCCTGAAAGCACCACAAGGCACCGGTCAGTGGGTGCCTTGGCGCGAGCCTTATGTGCCGCGGCTTCCCCCTTGACGGGTGAGGGGTCAGCCGATGGGCCTGTCTTAGAACCTATGGATAACAAATAACATGTTTAGCTCACGACCACAATCTGACCCACGAAGCTTAAGGATGCGAAAATAAACCTACCCTTAGCCTTCTTAGGGGCGGCGACCTCCTCACTGCAGAGCCTAACGCACTCCGCGGCCACAAGCCTCACGGCCTCCTCGAGCTCATGGCTAGATGGTGCTACCAGGTCGTTAGAGCCCGCTAATTGGCTTGAAGTCGTAACCTGCCGAACCACCATGGCGATTCTGTCATGCTCATCCCAGCGGAATCGGTTCAGGGCGGAGGTGTCAAGTCGGCTCCGCATGTGCTTGGTGATGACTCAGATATCCAGAGGGAATGGGAGGTATGAAACCATCCTGGGCATCATGTTCATCACCAGGGGGTTGAGGATGGCCTGGATGTGCCGGCAGTCCCCGGGGGATCCAAAGATGACTATCCCCTCCAGGCTTTTGAGTCGCCCCGCTGGCAGACACGGCTCGAACCTACTCTCTTCTATCGAGGCTGCACAAGACAAAATAATGTGAGCAATAACAGACAAGGAGAGCACAGACCCGAAAATAACGACCTGACACTTACTCTGCAGGAAAGCTGAGGGAACTTGGAAGTGCTCGCCGTTCACCCAAGGGGAGCACCACACCCCTCCAATGGCGTATAGCCTGGCGTGAGAGTCCCATTGTTTGTCAGACTATGGCAAGCCCCAGAAGATGTGGCATCCTGGCAGTGGTTAGAGGTAAAAGGTGGGATAAGAGCTCTTCTTAGAGATGAGAGTGAGCTTGTAAACATAAAAGACCACCTCTAGGTCAATATGTAAATTATAGAGTACCAACAGGGCAGAAAGCCCCATCAGAATCATGATCC
>JXTB01000258.1:251557-269431 GCA_002914805.1 Parasponia andersonii
CATTTTATTAATTCAACAAATATCCAAAATATACATACTTTTAGAGTATAAACCCTAACAATATAATGGTAGCATCATACCTTAGAGCTGTAACCTTCAAATCTAATCCTGCCAACCAAAAACAAAAAAGCTATTAATCAACCCCTGAAATCTCCATCAACACGAAAAAATAAAAAATATATTAAGAAAAAACCAACAAAATCAGAGAAGAGTGTAGTATTTTGAGAGAGAGCTCCCTTCACCCCAAACCAAAAAGACGAAAGAAACCTCGTCTCCATGCCCATGCAAACCCTTAGGGTGCGCAAGAACACATTCCTACATGCGCACCTTGGGGTATCCATGAACCAGCAGCCGCGGCTTTTTCATCACCTACTTTCGGTGTTGGAGCCCAAGGAGCTCTCTAATTATTACTCAAACATGATCATGATTTATGATACACAAATAAGAAGTAATAATGCTCTAACTTCTACTGCATAACTTCGGCTGGTTAGGCTTGTGTTTGCTACATATTTGAATTTCAATTTGATAGTACCCTAGTAACTTTTAGGGTATGTTTGGTATAGGAAGGAGAGAATTAAAGGAAGGACCTTGTTAAGAAGTTGAGAGTTGTATGATGAGTACACTATCTTCAATCCTATAATGGTCTAATTAGATGGTGAATTGTGATGAACTTAATGGGACTTGGTCCTTTTTTATAGGCTCATTCACAGGGGTCATTATTTAATATGTAATCTGGACTCTTTCTAATGAAAATATCTTATATTTATGGAATATCTAGAGCTAGGATTGTATCAAGCACTTGTCCAAAAGTTGAATGAAACGTAGCCTTACAAAGCGAGACTAAAGCTAATACTGATCTTGCCTTTTTGACAACCTGTCATTCATGAATGTCATATTTATATATGTTGGATAAAAAAAATGGGTAAATGGGTTAAGGAAACAATTTGGGCTTGGCTTGGGCTTGGAAGCTCAAGTGGATTTTAAAGATTAAATTTGTTATAAAACCTATTTTCATGGACCATTTTGAAGCTAAAAATTGAGTGGGATCCACATCTTGTTGATGAAAGATCTTAGTGAATTCTTGTTCTCCTCTGCGAGGAGATCGATTTCGTATATTCACACGCTCAAAATGGTGCACGGATGAATGAGAAATTGTTGCTCAAAAGTGCACCATTGAAATGGAAAATGAAAGGAAAATATTATAATCCCACATTGGTGGGAAATGCATGGTGCAAGTGGTTTATTTAGAACCTTGTTTTGTGATGGTGGTAAGAATAACAACCACAGATGCTCTCTCAGGCGCGCGCAGGGGGGGTGCAAATCTTCGGGATGCCGGGCCGAAACTTGGACCATAGTAAGCCCAACCTTTTGTTGTGGCCTAATATTTTTTTTCCTTCATTATGAACCAGAATGAACGTCGTTTTTTTTTTCATTATGAACCAGGAACGTTTTGGATCATTATGAACCAGGAACGTTTTGGTTTTTATTACCCATAATGACTAGAAAACGTTTTTGAGATTAATGGATTTCTGGTTTTGCTACCAAGTCCCTCCTTGGAGACTATAAAAGGTGAGCTTCCCCTCTTCATTCTACACACCAAAAACAAAGAACAGAAGCCTTCTTCTCTTTGCCATTCTCTCTCAAGTGTTCTTGAGTTCCTCAGTTTTTTTTTTAGCTAGAGCTTTCCGAGTGTCTAGAAAATTTTGAGTTCAAAGCAATCCAGTTCGTAGAGTGGAGGTGTTGGTGCTTCACCTGCTACTCTTCGTCGTTGTATCCTGGGAGACTGACGCTTGCAAAATCCTCAAGCATTCTGGTGGAGGGAGCGAATCAGTTTTAAGGACTCTGTGTGGAACACAGCCCTCGACGGTTAACAATCCTTTGTTCTGAAGTACAACCAAAATTCTACTCAAAGTTGGAGCATAATATTTTGGTAACATTATTTATTTATTATAAACGTTTATAACCTCATATATTGCATGTTACAACAGGTGTGACAATATATATATATATATATATATATATATATATATATATATATATATCATTCGTGAATATCATATATATATATATAGATTAGATTTTTTTTTTAACTTATACATAGTTATTATTTTGAACGATTAAAATTTATTATACACATTTTTTTATATTAAAAAATAAGAGATATAACACATTTTTTTATATTAAAAAATAAGAGATATAACATTAATAAAAAACTGACAATCTATGTCCATATCTATATATATATTTATCGATAAATGGGACTCACTTTAATAAGTATTTTCTTTTTAAATTATCGAATAGTATGATTCTTTTCCACTGTTCCTTTTTGATCTAATGCCAATCATTTAAGGGGTTGTTGCCAAAAAATTTGCTATCATTAATTGCATTTTGCACATAAGCTAGAACTCATATAAAATATATCTTAATTACTTATCCACAGAAAATCACTATTTGAGTCTCACTCCATATGTGTTTATATATTTGTTCTAGTTGTTGACCATGCCATTGCTATATTTGGCACATACTACTTCAACGTGCAAAGCTATTTAAATACTAATTTTAACTTTTTTGACTAAATAATTAATAAGTGAACAATAACCATAAATTATTGAGCATAAATATCATCAGTCGGTTCACTAAGGGCCTAAGACCATTTTTGGAGCTTCTGATGCATACATGCATGGTAGATAAAATTGTTATGTTCCCTTTTTCTTGAGAAAATTCGTTCCAAAGAAAATTGGTTAATTTTTAGAATAATTTCAGTACGTGTCTCTCGCAAACTTATTCATTTTTCTACGTTATATATGTCCAAAAAAGATAAAATGGATATTCTATCACATTAATATTTTTGACACCTTTTAAGTAGAACAACGTCAATGTTTTTCCACTCTTTTCTCTAAATTCTCTACACTGTAATTGAAGATATTTCCCTAATTTACTCTACTTTCTCCCCATGGTTTCAGGGATCTTCTTACATGAATTGTGCTTCAATAGATATTCCAAGATTCACGACTTCTGCTTTTCTGTTACTTCGTCGCATCCTTCCATATTTTCTAATATACAGAAAGAGATGTTATGCGGTAACTTAAGGTGTCGCTTCTTTTTATTCTCCAATCCTTAATCTTTCTTAAGGATTGTTTCTCTCTTAATGTTATGTACTTTTCTTTTTATTTATTTTAATAAATTATTAGAGGATTTCTTAGTCCTGCCTATTAGGTTTCTAAGATACTTCCTTTCGGTATCATTTTATTCATAAAAAGGTATCATATATTTTATGAGGTTTCAACTTCTTAACATTAACATTAGGATGAATTCATAATTCATTTAGAATTTGTGTGAAACTTTAAAATGCTAATAAAATCACCTCATAAAAAATTGACACCTCATATGATGCTTGGAACCTCTTAGCATTACTCTGCCTCTTCTTTGTACTGAGGTAGATCCATCCAATAACCTTCATTTTTTTCTTCTTATGTTGATTTGACCTACATTATATAGTGCCACTTCGGCATACTAAGTTTACTTTGATGTTTATTAACTATTAAAGGCGCAAATTGTAAGATTTAAATTATAGAACTTTCAAACTATTGTTTTTGTTGTTTACCCTATTTTGATCTATTTTGTATGAAATACGTCCGTTTTTCAAATAAGTTCAAAATTTGACCATTGTTTTAATAGTGTGAAAAATTATCATTTTCAAATAGTAGTCAAAAATTCACCATTTAGCTTAAAAGCCCAAAAAAATGGACAAAAGAATATCAATCAAATTAACTTCAATCATTACAAGCTAGAGCTAGTTCAGTTATCCTAAAATTAAGGTTTAAGAGATGTATTTAGGCGTTCAAATTTTAGTAGTGACAAGTGTGAGTTACTTTTATTTATCTTTATAACAAATGGTAATTAAACCTCATTAAAAAATAAATAAATAAAAAATTGGATCATTACAATTACATCAATAATCAACGGTGGTGATTTGGATGCCGGCTGAATAAAAAGTCCTTGTTTGTCGATCCCAATAAAAAGAAAGAAATAGAGGTAATATTAATCAAATACCGAACTAAAGCAAAATGAGGAAACTAAAAAGCATCCAACAATTTTTCTTTTTCTTTTTTTTAAAAAAAAGGAATACAACAGGCTTATAAAAACGGGAATCATCCCAAAAAATTCAACAAATTAAATGGATATAATTAAAGACTCATTATTACATGGCTTGTTAAAATCACTAACAAATTAATTATAAACAGAAATCCGACAATGTCATAATCATATTTCATAACAATTAAAGTAATTTAAGCAATGCAATATACATCACATATTTTCGTATCATCTTTTCTTGGGAAATATAACGCGGTAGTGTTGGGAAGTACAATTCTGGGCTTCTTTCGATAATATGGGCTATGGTTAAGATATCGGGTTTATATGGGCCATGATGATTAGTCTTGCAAATATGGATATTGACCTAGTACAGTAGTATGTGGCAGGCGAGATAGCTACATGCTGAAACCACATCGATCTTCACAGAACCTCAGTTGATCATACATCATATATGCTTCCTCATCTCTGCATTACAAAATTAGACAAAGCCATAATATGTTACTACTGCTGGATAACACATACCACTCATATAAGATATGCCCATGTAACCACTACGAAAAAACACTTTAACTTTTAGTCTGGATAAAATTTGTGACAAATTAGCAGTAACACATACCACTCATATAAGATATGCCCATGTAACCACGACCGGAAAAAAAAAAAAAAACACTTAACTTTTAGTCAGGATAAAATTTGTGACAACCGAAAAGTTTGTGACTAAAAGAATGTAATCATTATTGTATTAACCCAAAAGTCCGTAAATAAAAGTCAAAAGCTATAATTTATGACTAAAAATACATTAATAATAATTTGTGGCTCAAATCTATTTTTTAGTTATAAGAGATTAGTTACGACTAAATGCCATTTTAGTCGTAAAAAAAATTATTGTAATGACTGAAAAATTGTCATTAAATGTCTGTTGCAGTGAACTCGCATATATGTACAAGGTATAATAAAAACTGGTGCATATACACAAGTTGATATAATCATACATAGGTCTTATCTACAATATTGGTAATTAGTTGGCTCTTTAAAAAGATAATCATATGGTGCAAGCATGGCCTTTTATGGATATATTAAGTTCCCTCCTACGCTGATTATTTAAGTAAAAGGAGCAAAAGACAAAACCCAACATAAGCGGAGGACAAATATGAGTACATTGTATGTAAATAATCATATATGCCCCATATATAACAAAGTGTATCACGATCTTAAAAAAAAAAAAAAAAAAAAAAAAAAAGAGAAAAAGGTGGGGCGGGGGGGTGTAATTGAAACTTTAGGTCAACGTAAAAATGGAATTATAAAAGAGACTAATTAATATAATAAGAGAGCCAATTTGGAGCTCCCTTCACTCCAATACCAAAAAGGATCAAGGTAACTTCGTCTCCCACTTCATGCAAACCCTTGGCATATATGCAACGCCGCATATTCATGGGTGTTCATGAACTGGCAGCCGTCCTTAACCATCATCTCCTTTCGGGGTTGGAGCGAGAGAGCCCCATTCGGACACCAATATCCTATTACTCTACCCCATCTACATATATATATATATATATGTATATATATATATATATTATATTTATTCATAATTCCAGAGAAGGAGAAGATATGTTAGAGAGAGCAATGGTTGTGAGGAAACTTGGGAACATTGAGGGTGCTTAAATAGGCATGGTCCTGGTGTTACATAAGGAAACTGACCCATTTTTAAATTATAAAAGTAATTATATATGATTTTTGTTGGTTTTAGGATTTCGCATATTAGTTTAGTAAAGAATCTCGAGATGTGATTTCTTTTTATTTGGTCTAGGTGATTTATTTTATTTTATTTTTTGCATTATTAGCGAAATTGGTGCTGGTTGAGCATCCTTCTATCTTAATTATTTACTTTCCTCTTAATTATTTACTTTCCATTTAGAGATTGTTTGTTATAGAGTCATCTTTAAGTGAGAATGAGTATTTCAATATCTCATGCTTGACATTATTTTAACACTTAATAAAATAATCATTTCGAGAATCAAATCTTTTTAAGTGTAAATAATCTTAAAGTTGTCAAAACATGTGAATTTTAGATGATCATCTATTTAAAATTCATCCTAAAAAACAAAATAAAAAAATGCAACATCCCAAGAATCATAATAAATTATTTTATTTTATACTAATAAATTTTATTATTTAATAAGCAATTTGATTTTATAAATATTTTTAAAATTTAATTTAAACACATTCTTTTGCGCAATCAAACCGAGATATTTAATATTTTAAGAATCATAAACAAGATTACTGTGTGCAACCAAACACAATTATTACCGAGTTATTTAATATCCCAAGAATCATAAACAAGATTACCGTGTGCAACCAAACACAATTATTCTGAATACCAAATATTTATATCATCATTTTTAATATTCTCATTAATCTGAAAATTTAGATTATTTTCACATAAGTGATAAATGTTGGCTGGAATAATTTATAAACACATCTAGGTTAGTGGGTGTGGATCTTTTAGATCATGCCTCTAGAATATCTGGGTCCCATGCTAAGAGTGTGCTTGTGTGGCCTTGGCCATTTGATTGGTAGTTTTCCTATTTGGTCAAAATATCATTATCTTAATATTATCTTAATATGCATTTAGTGGATTTTGTGTCACATCATTGATCGATCTCGTCTTTAAACACCGACGTTTAAGAAAATGAAAAAAGGGAGCACTAGGTTACATCTTTTCAATTAACGTTACCATTTGAATATGGTTCTAAGTTGACCATTTATCAGTACCGTTGTACTCTCCTAATTTGTCGATGAAGACTATTTTTTTTACAGCCAAAAGAAGAGCGGGTAAAAATTAGGCCATTTTTTAGGGCATGCATATGTTAATGTTAATGCTATATGTGGGCAGAACAATAGTCAAAGCTAAATTTGACACATTATTTTAATTTTTACTCAAATACATAATATTATGATAGATGCTCTTTTTTAGTTTTTTATTGTTGAATAATTAATAGGTCAATTATGTAATTGGTTGATTTTTTTTTCTTTCTTTTGACTTGAAAAAGCATATAGTGATATAGCCTTGGAAAATTTGTTTATTATTTAAAGTAATGATCGAGAATTACCATTATGAGTTTCTACTATTTTAAAATTTGTTTACACGACAATTTTGCAATAATAAGGTCAAAGTTACTCAAATGCTCAAATTTGGCATAATATCTTTGGTGCTATCAAATTGACAAATTCACAAGAAATATCCAGGCATTGGGGATATGATTTTTGTTGTTTTTGCTAAATTATATCATTGGTACATGTTTTTTTTTAATATATTTTAATAAACATTAGTACATGAATTTAACATTGCATAAAAGATGTTCTTACCTTAGCGCTCTTTGGATGTAATTTGAGTTTGTATGTATTTCAAAATGTCACTGGGCTTGAAGAAAAGGTTATACTAATGTGATTTTTTTAAACTTTAAATTGTATGGTCTCATTATAAAATAATACACGTGGTTCAAAACCATATCATATTATTACACTTTATTTATTGGTTTGAAAGTATTAGTATGAAGTTAGTATTCTTAGATTATTCTTTTTTGACAATGAATTTTTTTTTCCATGATGAACTCAAAAAATTATCATAAAATTAGATTAGAATTACACTATTAGAAGTGAACTTGTCTTAATTATTATGGGACAGCAGCAAGCGAGGATAAAAGTTGTGAAAATAAATAATTTATAATTTTAAGAAAAGATAATGCTTGAGGTATCAATTTTTGTACCAAAATTTTAATAATAATACATGTGATATATGATTTGTCACAACTCAATTAATGATAATATTTATTCTATTTATAGTAAATATTAACGCACTAATTAAAAAGTGATAACTTACATATCACATATGTTGGTATAAAAAATTTAATACAAAAATTGAGAAATATAATGCTATCTTTTAAGAAAATGTCGATCTTCTCGTTCCTAAAACTTACCATCACTATTATAGAGCACTATAGACTAACAGAGAATGAATCATATATAATCTAAATGTGGCATCACACTTGTGTGATGCTAAGTGTCACATGTATACTCTTTTAGTATTTTTCTTTCTAAATATGTGTTATATTCGTAGGCCAATTAACTCCTTTATTATAAGAATTATCAAGGAGTAATACTAATACTAAAGAGTAAGGCAATTTACCATATTTTTTAGACACCCATCTCATTCTCGTATAAATTAATGTTGCATTCTTCTTCTCTTTTTCTTTTCTATTTTTCTTTTGAAATTAATATTCAATTTTCTTTTTGAACTAGAAGGAATAAAAAAAGTGACACTAGTATCAGTTAATCACGTAGCAAATAAATTATATATTTTGCGAGGTTGCTTTCCACAGTGGTCCACTACTTGCAACCAAAAGGTATGAGATGCTCAAGTTTTGAACATTTCTTCTCCACAGTTTTTACTACTTATCATAAATTTGCCTAACATCATAGCATGCTTACTTGATTATAAATAAACATTTTGCTTCCAAATCAATGGACAATGCCTAGTAGGCATATTATAATATGCCATAACCCAATTATAATGGATTTTCATCTATCCTATGATCCATTGTTCACGAAAGATAAGCAATTAAAAGAAATCCATATTTAAGATTAGTATAAATTTATACCCTAATTTTTCTTTTATCTGCATCTCTTTCTATTAAAAAAGTTAGCATAGGTTTTTCTTTCTCTTTCTTTGGCCTTCTCTTCTCACCCTCTTTTTTCTATTTCGTGTTACTTTTTTTTTAAATTTTAATAAGTTTAAATCTAGATCTGTTTTGTAATACTACCTTTTGTAGAGATTTTATTTCGGTCTACATTTTAAATTTGAGATTTCTTCTCAAATCTAGATCTGTTTAGTTACCAGTTTTATTTTTTTTCTTTCTCACAGGCATGGATCTTAATTGGTGCTGATTGCGTATAGTCAACTCTACCAAAAATGAAGTCAAGAGCAAGTGTTGAAGGTAATAGATTATTGGTGGTCCTGACAGTAGATTGTTATGGTCTTTATCATTTATTCTTAGTTGTGTTTATGATACACTTTTCATCTCAGTTTTTTAAAGAGTTTAAAATTATAATTCTTATGTTTATATTTTAATTTAATTTTTTTTGATTATATCAATGATATTCCTTAAAAATCTGTTTATATATATTTTTAAAAAATAGTACAAATTCCATTATTAATTTCAATGATTAAACACTTTTTTTCAACCTTATTTGCCGAAGGTGGGTGGTGGGACAGTGGCATTTGCTAAGTGTTTAGGAGAAGTATATTTCAATATTCCAAAATTTAGCAATCTGCTGATGAATTTACACCTTTTGCAACCCTCATTTGCTTATTTTGGTTTCTTTAATCGTGTTAGTCTGTTGTATAAAGTCCCATTCAGGAAATCAATAATAATTCTTTATATGATCAAAAAGCAACCCAGCAACATTTTTTCCCCCCTATGCTACTATGGAAATTATTTAGTAATCTAAAGCAATGGTGTTGCTGGCTTTCTCTCCCTCTTGGTGTCATGAAAGTGTGTTCAATTGCATGCTTCACAGAAAATATTTTAACCAGAAACTTAACTGTCATACATCTCTATTTGAGACAACTACTTAAAATATTTTATATTTCAGTACTCCTCAAATCTTCCAAAACCACTATTTGTGAGTAAACTAAAAGGGCTTATGCTATACGTCTGGCAGGGAGGAAAGAAAAATATACGAGGGGTAGATGAAAATGTCTAGGATGGAGAGGAAATTATTTTTTTTCCTTTTTATAGTTATTTGGTAAAGGTGGAGATAAGAAAATAATAACTTTTGATTTTTTTTTTAGGTACGCCTGGATAAAATAAAGTAATATTAATATTAATTCAAATTACTTCTTTACCCGCACGTTGATGAAGTTATGTAGTTAATAAGTAAGGATAAGTCAGTAATTTAAATTTTCCAACTTTTCTCATCATTTCCTTTCGGCCCTCTTTTCTTTTGTGCCAAGCTCTCATTTTTTCCTCCCTCCTAAATTTTCTTTCCTCTCCCTCACTTTTCCCCATCCACCAAACATAGCCTCAAATATTGCTTTAAAACTATATGCGTAACCTGTTGGTCTAGTGGATTTTCACAAGCAAACAATTCCTACTTGTTAGAGCTCAACATAGAAGAGAGATTCGAATGTTTAAGTTGAAAGTTGAGAATTTAGAAATCTCGTGTAAGCCACCTCTTTAACAGCTCGAGATTTCATAGACCAAAATCCAAAGAAAAGTTTTTGATATGATCATCACTGAGGATATATTTTTCCATAACAGGTAAAAAAAAATCGATGTTAAACTTGTAAGAACACAAGCCAATTATCCATGAAATAGAAATGAATTCAAATAAATATGTAAACATAACGATACAATTTGTATATACAAGTGTGATCCTACAATGCCATTGAAAACTTTTAGAAGATTATTTGGACATTGCCATTGAAAACTAACTTACAAGACGTGCTGTTATGAGCAAATACCAGTCTTACAATCCAAAACTAAGAGGAGCCCTTTGAAGGTTTCGAGCGAGATCGTCGCCTTCTTTCTAACCTGGCTTCGATCAGCTTTGCCATCAAGGTGTTCTCATCTAGTTCCTGAGGCCATCTCAAAGAAGATTCAGATTTTTCAAAATCTGGGGTTGCCAATTTGGACTTCCACAGCTGCACTGGACTAGCATTACCAGTTAATGCAGACTGCATACAAGATTCTTCCCTGCAGCAACTTTCAGAATGCGTCTTACTGGCTTCGAGTGACAAAGAACGATTTCGAATCAAGTTGTCTACCACATAATCTGATTTCAATGCCTTGGAGGATTCAGTTTGTCCGAGATCATCTGTTGCTTCCAGTTCCTCTCTTTCCATTTTATCCTTGTCCACACATCCGATTTTGTTTCCATTACATGACATGGCTCTAGTCATACGCTCCTCAGAGAGGTTAGTGCCCTTGACCAGATCCTGTGACCGAACCTTTTTCCTCACAGAATTAGACTTTGATAATCCTTCGTGCTGTGCTGTAGCATCGTTACCATGTTGTCCATCAACGCTTTTGCTCTGTTTGATATCGGTTTTCTTGCATGCTTCTAAACACCATGAATCGCCATCAATAGAATCTTCATCAGCTGGATGTCGAGGTGCACTTACGGCCTCATTTAGAGGAAAGGACTCCAGTGAATGCCGGCGCAAGTAATGTTGCTTTGAGAATAAATTATCATTTTCCCTGGTTTCAACCATCTGTTTAGCTTGAAGAAAGGTTGCTATATCAAAACCTAGCTTGTCCACTATTGTAATCTTTTCTGCAATGTCATTTTCTGGTTCAGCTAGCTTCATTTGCATCCGTTCGTCAAGCCATGCTTCTGAAATATGGAGAATTAACCTCTCAGGTTTATCTATGCCTCTTCGATGCTTCTCAGGTCTGTTCTTCAGGGACCGAACCTCTTGTTCATAATCTCTTATGCCCTTCGCAAATTCATCACACAATTTTTCTAACAGGATGCCTGCTTTTCTCTCTCTTTCAAGTTCTCTCAGGACATTAGAGAAAGAAGATTTCATTTCAGAAAGCTCTCGAGATAGCTTCCGGTGCAGGCTTTCTGAACGCTTCCTTAACTTCTTCTCATCTTCTAGCTCATCCCGAACTGATTGTACCGCAGCTCTAATTCGATCTTGCTCAATGCTTTTCCTAACTAGTTTATCATTCGTAACTTGCTTCATCAAGTCATCCATTTGTTCCCTATCTGACTGCTTTTCTTGCAGCAACTCTTTAATTCTTGCTTGCGAACGATCTAGTTCCATTTTCAGCGCTCTCACCAATGATACATTAGACGCATGCTGTTCTTCAAGACTCCAGATCCGATTAAGTACTTTGATTAGTTCCGTAGAAGTTTTAAGGCTATAGCTTGATTCACCCATCCTAAACTTCAAATCCAGGGAACTAGGAGTAACAGCAGGTTTATAAGGTCCCACCTATGAAAAACAAACCATATCTTAATATGTCCAACCAACAAATATCGTGAACTGTTCTTGAATCAAGACAAAAAAAAAAAAAAAAGGAGGATAGATTACTCATTTATAAATTAGGATTTTGAACTTTCGAGAATTTGACTTGATCATGAGTATTTTAATCAATAGGAGCTTCTTAAAATTATACGACAGTGCATGAGGGTACAATCTAGCAAGAAAACTCACTCAAGAATCTATCATTAACTAAAGAATTTGCTAGAGGATAGGCACTGATGCAGATGCTAACCTCCATCAAACTACTTCCATAACTAGCAGGAGAAAGAGGCTGCAAAGCGCAGTCGTTCCTCTCAACTGCTGATCGATGATGTTTTATTAGTGATTCTGAAGCAGCTCTCCCCAAGCTGCTTGCAGTTACGGGCTGAAATACGACAAAGCAAATATCAGCAGAGCCTATATACGAAACATATACAGATACAAACTGGTTTTGCCTAACCGTTTAGCCACAAATACTCAATTACAGTCAACATTTCCATGACTCATTGACTCAAATATATCTTTTGAGAGCTAAACAAAATTTCTACTTTTTACTTTGCTTTGTTCCAGATTGGGAATAGGAATTCAAATATCCATAATCTAATATTTTTCGGGTGTCATAAGTAAAAGCCCGGAGAGAACAAATCAACAAGCTCAGTTGCAGTAAAATGCTCACCAACTATACTCAATTATCCAACTGCAGCAACTAGGAAAAGAAACTAATCTTAAAAATTTATAAACACGAACAAGAAAAACCCATCAAAATATACCTATGTCGGATCATAAATATGCAAATAATCCCAAAAAAAATCTTTTAATTCACATTAGAAGCATAAATGTCAATGTAAACTAAAGAATGAAAAAAAAAAAGACAGAAAGAAGGTAAAAAGGGAAGAAGACACAAACAAAGATCAGAGGATAAGCAAACGGTAGGGCCAGGAAGCAACAACAACAACCCAACAAAAGCAAAAGACTATCATTCCCAAAAAAGAAAAAAAAAAAATTGCTCAACGAACCCGTTAAGTAAAACTCCTCAAAAGAGCAAAGAGAAATCCTTTTAAGGTACCTCTTGTTCTTCTTCTTCATCATCATCTTGAGGGTTGACATTAGAAAGATGAAGCAGATGTTTAGGTAGCTTAAACCCATTATTCTTGAGGCGGCGGCGGCGGATTCTGGCTCCTCCTTTGCTCATTTTAGCAAGTGGGGAGTGGTGGGACTCAAAATCCCAGAGGCTGGCACAGAGCTTTCTGGCAGAGACCGTCGGCGTAGTGAGGAATTCTGTAAAGGCTTTATAGTTGTTGTTGTTGTTGCTATGTTTAAGGTCAGTAGAAAACTCTAGCCTCCATCTTGGAGGTGGAGTACAAGGCCCTCCTCCTCCTCCTCTTTTCCCTATCACAACACCTCTGCTCAACTTTTTCACCATTAATCCTTGCTTTTTTCCCTCTCCTCTTTCCCCAACTTTTTCTCTCCTCTCCATTTTTTCTCTCTCTCACTCTCTTTTTTCACTCTTCAAATTTCAAACTGGGAGTGATAAGGCTCCATTTCAACCCATCTTCCTTTTCACCCTTTTCCTTCTTTCATTCTAATCAGACTGATGGAATTGGGAGTATAGTTCCCTCTTCCTTGAAGTTCAGAAAGTTCTGCTCTGTCTCCCACCTTTTTTTTTTTTTTTTTTCCAGCTCTCGAGGTGTTTACAGCAGCTTCTTTCTGTTTAACTCACCCTCTTGTCCTTTAACCTTTTACCCAAAATTTTAGCCACATAAGCACTAATTAAGGCAAAGGAAATGGAAGAGACACCTAGTACAAGTTTCTCTTTTTTCAAAAGAAATTTTTGCTAGGTTGTCGCCTAACACTAATTTGGACCGTCTATGATATAAGTTGCACATGAAATTAAATGAGAATAGTAGTGTTTACACTCGGTGTAGTCAATTTGAAAGCTAAAACAATTAACCAAATAATTTGCAAAATTCTATTTTAGTCGGTTTGATTGGTATGAAGTTTTTGAAGAAAAACCAAACCAAATCAACTGTAAGCGGTTTGGATGTATAGGCTAGGCATGAACATAATAATTTTGAATTTTGTAATGTTCTATTAAGTTCAAATATGTATTTATTATTGCTGAAAAAAAAAGCGTGTAGTCATAATTTAATTTAAAGCCATAATTCACTATTTATTTTTTAAAAAAAGAAAATGAATTTACCATCTATTTCATACAAAGGTCAAACTTTAACAGTCAAATTTAAATAATGACTAATAATTATTATTTATTATAAATTTTTTAAAAAATAACATATGTTATCGAGATTTGAATTTTTATCCTCAAACACAAACATCTCTAAGAAAAAAATTTAGACCAACAGAACTAATTCTAGTCAATAAAAATTTATTAAATTTTAAAACCTAAACCAACAGACAAAATGTTACCTAAGCCAAAGCAAAACGAATAAGTTACGTTACAACAAAATACATAATTGAGAGTTCATATGTCATAATACTGTGGAAAAAAACAAAAAACACATATGTACATATACGATATTTTCATCTGATTTGATGGTTTCAAACCCTAAAAACTGATAACCAAATTGACTGATAAAATGTGTTTTCCAAACCGATCAACAAAATGTGTTTTTTGAACTGATCAAATCAATTAACTTTCTAAAGAAAACTAAGTTGTTTAATTTTGTGGTCGGATTCCATGGTTTGTCCGCCCTCCCCCCAATTCCACCTACTTTTTTTTTTCAGCACCCCTCGACCCAATAAACAACTATGATATGGCGCAACTGTAGCACTCATCTTTTGAAAACATTATTCAGATAGAGTATTGCTCTAATGAGTAGAAACCAAACCTAGGAAGTTCCAAAGTACTAAACTAAAATTTTATCTGATCAATTGTATAAATAATATATTCAAAGGAAGTTCCAGAGTACTAAACTAAAATTTTATCTGATCAATTGTATAAATAATATATTCAAATTTAACTCTAGGAGATAAGGACTCTCGAGTTTGAGGCACATGGATTTTTTTCTTTTTTTGGTGTATGTGTGGAGGGGTTTCGTTGTTGTCGTATTTGCCAATTAATTATATAGCGTGCCACCAATAATGGCATACATATAATAACTCTAGGATACTTTTTCTAAGAAGTTTTGGTAAACAGTCAAGGCAGTGTTTTAATAGGGGTCAGCTGTTTGATAGAAATTACAGGCTTAAAGTTCATGAATGTAATAAAAGCTTTTTCAATTCGTTTGATCAATCATTCCTCTATTTGAACAAATACAATTCAATACGGAAGGGGACCCTTTATGTTTCACACTTTTTTACCCTCGTAAGAGGACTTCAAATCAAAGCAACAATAATAATCTTTTTTACCCCGTGTAAAACAAAGGATACTGGTTTTTTTATTCCCTTTTCTTTGCTCTGATCTCTTCCTCAAGCATCAATAAGGTAAATAATATGAACAGTTTTTTCAACTTTCATTGTAGTAAAGCTATCACTTAAACCTTGGAGTACTTTACACCATGATTTAAGATCAATCCCATCAGGTTACTTTCTAAGATTACACACAGTATCCTTTTGCATGGTTTCATGCAATGCTATGTGAAACCTATGAACAAGGCATGCAATAATTAAGCTTACTAACATTAATTAACGAAGAAATACATGCATAATCATGATGACTAAATATCTATTATGGGGAAGATTAAAAGGGGATTAAGATTTTAAGATCAAGCTTTTTAAACCATGCGGATATAATAGAACGGTGTGGAAAGCATCCAGGAAGCTTCACAGACAGTACGGAGTGAAGCAGACCGAGACAGAGGACCTACTTTGTCTTAAGTCCACTTTTAGTGACACATATTGGATTGTTCTCCCTTAACATTACAATTTTGGGTTAAGGCATAGCCACAGCTGATATAGCCCAGAAGCCAAAATCCATGCCAGTGGTCCAACAAACATGTCAGAACCAAACCAAACTAGTGGTCCATAACCTATAACCAATAGGGCTTTTTCGTATTTTATTTATTTATTTTAATTTTGTGGTTTTCGACATTATTCTTATTTTCTTTAGTGTGCAATTGCCAAGCTATATATACATTTTTTTAAAGCATATCTTACAGGGTGGGGTTAGATTCTGTTGCCTTAAGACTATGACTAAGCATTGGCTTCTTCAACTTTTATTTTATTTTTAATATTAATGCATGGTGAACAGTGTAAAAGGGGGAGAGGGGGGACTGACAGTAGCTTGTACAATAACTACTTGGAGTTGGAC
Source organism: Parasponia andersonii (assembly GCA_002914805.1). NCBI lineage: Eukaryota > Viridiplantae > Streptophyta > Magnoliopsida > Rosales > Cannabaceae > Trema > Trema andersonii. The sequence continues at coordinate 267,952 of JXTB01000258.1, forward strand.
AATCTATTCATTATTGAAAATTTTGTGAAAAGAGGACCACAAAAAAATCACATTTGGACCACTTTTGTGGTTTGGGTTTCTTTTCCCTTTTCCCTGACAAAACGTGGTCCTAAAGCTTGCTTTTGTTTCATAAGCCTAAAAACATTCCATTGTCTAACATGGGCAATCATTATTTAAAAAAAAAAAAAAACTTTGTAAATGATTAGGGCCTTCAAGGGTAACCTGGAGACATCTTTCTGTTCCATGTTCTCTTCGTTGTTGATGTGCTTTACCGTTCTATTTCACTCTCATTTGTGTGTATTTTAACTGAATAAATTATGTGAATACCATTTTTTTCCTTATTAATTAAATCTATCACTGTACCACTTTTTAAAATAAATTCTTGACAAATTATTGACAGATTTTTGACGTAAACAGTAATCTTGACAGATTCTTAATGGATTCTTGACAAATTTTTGACTAATTTCCTCCTAAAAGTAGTAGAATCTAGTAGTGGTGGTAAATTTAGTCAAACGTTTGGAAAAAGTGGTAATTGTCTACTTAACCCATTTTAACTTCTAAGATGCTGGTTTCAGCCATGTCAACTTTGTGGCCTGCTAATGGAGCCCAGCCAAATGTTGGGCCAAGGTTGGTATGACCTTATTACTCTCATAAATCTGGGCCTGCTAGAACAGCTTCAATAGAAAGCTTTGAACAGTTTAAAGAATAAGTTAATTAAACAAATAGGGGCAGAGTAAAAGCAAAGAATAGTGTTTTTAATATACTAGTTATAAGAGCACTAAACACACAACGAGTTTTAAGCATAGCAACAAAATAATATAGGATGCATCTTATCTTAATATCTTATATTTTGCATGTGGTGACGATCATGTGTGTTATGCTTTTCAGCACCGTAATGGAAACACCACATAGGTTATACGAGCCAGCGAGTTATGCTACTACCACATAACAATATATGACTCATGAAATCTAATATTTTAGCCACTGCATTTAACTCCATTCTAATGAGAATGGATAATGTTTTTCAACACCGTAATGCTTAAGCACTGCCTACAAGCACTATAGTTTCAACGGTACTACAATAGCAATAACGCATAGTATATGCCCCGTTAGTCTTATATTCTATCATGTGATAGTATTGATAATCCTAATATTATTTGATCAATTCTTAACGGGAATGGTGCGTCCCTCTCATTGCTCCCCGTTTATTCCTATAGCCGAAACACACAGAAAGTGAACATTGGGCCCAAATGGAAGTGACATGTAATGAAGTTTGGAAAATGACTTGGATAGGACTAATTTGGGCTAAAATAACTTTTTTGTACATTTTTTAACAAATGACATTGTTTAGAATGTCAATACGTCTTGACCATGAAAATACCATTATTTAGGAATTTTTCATGATCAAGACATCTTTAACATTTCTTAAAATTTCATTTAAAGAAAATAAATAAAAAAAATATTTTGGCACAAGTTAGTC